>NQII01007116.1:20897-65006 GCA_002778355.1 Clitarchus hookeri | reverse complement strand
GGTGGCGTTACATGATATTAGGCAGATTTACCAGTTTTTTTTGGCTCTTCAGTGTACTTACCAACGTTAACTGTATCTTAACAAAGAAATTGGAGTTATGCAGTAATATGTAGCTAAATAAAACCTTTGGTTGAACAGAGAACATGCCTACTGGAAATATCAAAATACTTTTTTTTATTAAGACAAATTATTTGATCAGTGTGTGATAAACTTAGGTAAGAATATAGTTTACTTCAAAACATTTATATTAAATTCTTTGTTTTTAAAGTTATATACATTTCTTTGAATTCCCTTTGTAAAGTTTATGAGAAACGTTAATTAACAAACACTTTGTGACACAGGCAGTGTCAGTGTATAGTGTTGATGTTGATATTATTTTAAACTTTCAGCCTACGCTGTTCACTAATTATTGAAAACTATTTATTGAAAGTCTTATTGATCAATTATTAATAAAATACTACATTTTCCCTTAAATTTAAAAGTTAACATTGTGCTGAACGTAGTGTAAATATAATTTTATACAAATATCGGTAAAATGTCTTTATAACTGCAGATCAAATGAACCTATTTCAGCGGCCACCTCTTAAGTCATTATAGATAGACGTGTAGCCAGTTAGTTGATTGTAGATATTCCAGTCAGTGAAGTTTCTGAGATTTATTTTGAAACGATTATTTTAACCTGAACTAGGAATTGTGCGTGTGCTAACAAATGCCAGCTCCTTCAACCCCAAAGTGAAATAAGTAGAGACGATAACACGACGTGCCACTCGAGTTTTAAGTGTGCGAAATTTGTTTTTCAGCGATGCGCAGGACAGGGTGTGCTGGGCGCGTCGTTTCGGAGGAAGCTCTCTTCCGCTGCGACCTGCAGATCTGCGCGCGTGTTCCACGTCGCGGCGTGGCTGGAGCGCAGAGAATCGCAGAGGTTCAGACGTGCTTCGAGTGAGAAGCAGGCGCACACAGACAGAGAGAGAGAGAAGAGGATGCTGGAATACGGGCCTCGAGATGAAGTAAAGGAGGAATCCGACTCGTGAGACAAAAGACCGTGGGATCAGAAGAGTCGGCGGTGGTGCGGGACTTACTTTCTGGAGCCGGCTTTTGTGTCTTCTTTCTGCGTTGATTACTCATCTGGCTGGCACCACTCCGTGAAAATAATATTCCCTGAATAACTACAAAAAAATAGAGCTCCGTCCCCCTTCCCCCGCCACCACCAGCCCCTTTTATTTCTACTCACCGTAGATAGCAACGAAGCGAAGATACTCTCGTTCACGTCGGCTATGTATAATTTCTCAACAGTTACTTTTATGTGTGGTTACTTTCAGCATTAAATATATTTTGAAACAAAACCATTCTAATATTATATAATTTACTTCAGAGACGACTAAAAATTTTAATTCGTGACTGGTGGTTTAACGATCCGTCTGCGATTTTTATTGCGATTTCACTCTGTTGTTACTTTTCCTAATTATTTATTCTAATTTTTATAATTTATTTATAAAGAACTTAAAGTATATCCAAGTGCTCAAAATAAATTAATATCCGAACTGTCCTTGAAAATCGAACCACCGGCACTTGATGTTTATAATGTCGTAGTTTCTAATAGGCCTCATAAACGAACAATATTGCTGCTATTACACAAAAAATCGGTTCCTAGAAAATATTGAAAATAATAATTCCTATACTCAAGCATAAAATGAGTAATTAAAATCATAAAAGGTTTGTTATGGTGCACGCCAATACCATACCACTTATAAACATAACGAGAAAAAAAATGTGTACTTTTGTGGTTAGTATGTCCACCTGTCTGTAGGTCCAAAATTTTTTATTCACTCCTTGGTCATTCGGTTAAGAACCTAGAGGCTCAAGAGGTTCAGGGTTCCGTCCCTTCTTGAAAATAAATCAAGCTTATTTAAGGCTCCTGCCTAGAGGCTATTCACGGTTGTGTGAGCACTTTTGTAATCAACCGTTGAAAAATGTCACTGCCCCTACCTCCGTCTTATATAACGGGCGCACAGACTGGCATGCACCCAGGAAAGTTGATGACGACAGAGGGAAAGTAGTCCCGTGGTTCAATGTGGAATTAAAAGTGTTACGTAAATATTTGTGAATACTCAAATTTTGTGTTTTGACTTGTGTTTCTTTTTAATGCACATAAGTGTAAAAATTATCAAATTAGTAAAATATTTACTTTTCCATTAATATTGTGGTTTTGCTCGACTGACGCATTCAGGCCCATGGCATCATTCATTTTAAATGCGGCGGAAGAATACACAATGTGCATGCAAGTAGATCTTAAGCAGGGCTTTCAAAAGTGTTCAGTTTCCCGAGAACAGCATAAACCTAGAGCTTTTTACCGAGTTTGAGACCGAGAAGTGCGGGTGTGATAAGGGCGACACTGCCACGCTCACCAAGTGCCCCATCGCCGCTAAGCGCAAGGCTCTGAAATGGCGTGCAGTATTCTCGTCGCACTGCGTGTACCAACGGGGCCCTTTTTTTGTGGAGACGCTATTATTTTATTGACGTGAAGGCTGCAGGGAGGTTCACTGCAAAGCCCTTGAGTAGTTTGGTATGTATCTGAGGCTTTGAAAAAACCGAATTTTTAGCCATTTTGGAGTACTCTGATGTGGTATTTCCAATGTACGCGATGTCTTGAAAGCACTCAACAGCCCTCGTCTGAAGTGTGTCTTCTTTTCGTTGATCAAACACTCTGCGACACAGTTCAAGCCCCAGGTAGGCGAAAGCCTTCATGTGTAAGGCCGATAACATAANATCTGAGGCTTTGAAAAAACCGAATTTTTAGCCATTTTGGAGTACTCTGATGTGGTATTTCCAATGTACGCGATGTCTTGAAAGCACTCAACAGCCCTCGTCTGAAGTGTGTCTTCTTTACGTTGATCAAACACTCTGCGACACAGTTCAAGCCCCAGGTAGGCGAAAGCCTTCATGTGTAAGGCCGATAACATAAATACGGAAAATAAACTATTTATAAAAGGTGGGTTTCTATATCTTAATGTGGTGAACTTTCGTATCTACTTGCTATTAAATCATCTCCAAATATTCTNAAATACGGAAAATAAACTATTTATAAAAGGTGGGTTTCTATATCTTAATGTGGTGAACTTTCGTATCTACTTGCTATTAAATCATCTCCAAATATTCTTACCAACACAAGCCTTTTATAAACACCCCTCTCTCCCAACTCCTTTTCCACCGAATGATGAGGTTAAATTTATCAATCGTTTTCAATGGTTTTCAGCAAAATATACTCAATATTACATATGTTAATGATTAATTTTTTAAAGTTTACTATCCCGTACACAGCCTTGTCATGATCGGCCATTTACTTTCTTAGCCACGAGCTACAAGCTAATGTCACTTATTTCTGTGGAAAAATGCACAGATTTTTCAATTCACATTGCCTACAAAAATAAGATAAATAAGATTAATATTTACTAAAATTTTACTACTTAAATGGTTTACTGTGCTTAACAAAGAAAATTTTTTGTGTACTCAAAGCACAAAGATTTTTTAACCTTGGTGCTTTGTTTATAACAGACATAAAGTATATTATATTATTTCCTTTGTTACTGTTTCCTAAATTCACTTTTCATAGAAATGACACATAAAAGGATGACATCCACATGAGCCCTAGACGTACACCGAAGAAGAGGGAGGTGTGATTTATTTGTGTGAGGAAAATTAAAGGAAATTAATGAACGGGAATTTGGTGTATATTCGCTAAGTGCGTTGCGAAAAGCAAGGAAGTTTATTTTAACACAGAGCATAAAACAACGAGTATGCCTATTTTAACATAAAATATATATTCAACCAATAGTATCTCTAAACATTAACATTCAAATCACTCTTCAGTTAGTTGAAAATATTTTTCGCTCAAATTTCGTTCCTGGTAATGCGGAGAATACATAAAATCCCCTTTAACTGTTATAATTATAGAAATAATCATAAAACACGTAAACGGTTTATTTTCAAAAGGGAAAAATACTCCAAGTGAATTCGCTTGTAAATAGGGACTTTTTTTTTGGCTTCTAACTTCAGACGAAAGCCAAACCAATATGTGCAATTAGGTTTTGTATTACTTGTAAGATCGTAATTGGCGGAACTTTAATTTACCTGCAAATTACCCCCAGTTTTTTAAGAAATAATATTTTTTTATAGTTATAAATATTGTGTCAACTTTGCAAAATTTCGTAATAGTTGTAGACTGATTAATTTCTTTTCAAAGAAATATAAAATTTAATTTGTTATTCTAATGCCATACGAAACTCTATAAAGTATCAAAGCAAACACTCAATTTATGGTACAGCTGTAGATGTGAGAAAATTATAAATCATCCTTGGTACCATCTAATAAATTTTTCTTTAATTAACAGCAATAAATTAAATAAAAGGTTGTGTTGTTCAATAATTTTCTGGTGTAAAAGATCATCCGAACATTAAGGAGACTAGTTTCTTTAATCGTGACCTTTGCGCCTTTGTTCTTTATTTTTACTGTTAGTGACTGTTCGGTCCATCTATCTTCGTTTCCTGTAGTTAAGTCTTTGAAATTGGTGTTGAGGAATGGCACGAGGAAAGGGACCCTTAATTTACTCCCTCAGCTAGTCCACCCTGTTTTCGGGTTCATCGACTGCTGGGCTTTTGTGGATGATGACATTAGCGAGGTAGGAAAACTTTAACTGGGCAATTATGAGACTACTTCACAAGATTAATGAGTTAGAAAGACAGAGTGCCGTTCTTTTATCACTTTAACTCACTTTTACTGCTTTGTGCCATTACACTGAAATTTTTCCAACAAAGTGTTAACTGATCTAAAATCATAAAGTTTAAAACGCATTCATATTTTTCCAAGCAAAGTAAATTCAACTATTATTATAATTAAAATATCAGAGGAAACTGCGGCATTTCGTTCGGTCCTATTAATATCAATAATTACAACAAATCTGTGATTAAGTAAAATAATTCATGTGATATTACACAGTAAAGTGGCAGTCTTACAGCCATGATATTTATAATCTGGCAATACAAAAATATTTTTCATACTTATTATAATTTCTACAAGCGCCGCAGTTGGTCATTCTGCGGAGGTATAAAGGTATATAATTATAAGTGTTACATTTCGGATGTAACATGGCATCACCTGAATTAAAAATTATTTTTGTTAAAATATTGGGAACTGCACATTGAGTTGCTACCAAATTTGTCATTCAAAGCAGTTATTTATCCGGCCCCTTAAAAAGATATCATTCTATTAGCTCATGTGGCAGGTATCCTTAAAACGTACATACTACGAGAGGTGACTACCTGGAAAGTAAGTAAATGACAGTCGCCCTAACTTGATGGCTACATTGTGCGACTACATTCAGAACAGTATGGTGGCGTGAGCTGTACTATATATACCTTACAAATATGAATATATACAATAAATAAATGTTGATATTATTGGCTTTAAAATTATTACTTTAAAATGCTGTAAAAACATATAACAGATAGACAAGCTTCAACAAAAATAGCATATTTCAATTGCTGTTAATAAACATATTTTATGAGACATTTAGAGTATTTTATAATAATACTCAAGTTTACTTAAAAATATGTTTTGAGACAATGTATAGTAAAGGAACAGTAAACTTCATTGTGCTTTTCTAAACGAGCCAAGCTATCATAATAGACCATGATTTGGAGAGGCCAGGTAAATTATTTATCAGTTAAATTACTAGATTTGTTTAATTCAAGCATAAATTTAATCAAAATTTAAACATTGCAATCAATTACATTATTTCATATCAGTGCCAACCACCAAACCATTCCACAGTTTTCTGGCTGCTGATTGCGGATTCTGACCTGAAAATAACAAAACTACGCTTGTGCTTCTTCTTCGATTTCAGCGTGCAGGCTGGTGGTCGCCTCTTCGCATAATAGTGTCATCAGGAATAATGAGTGACAGTATGTAGAAGCGAATTTAGAAGGCGATATCTCTGCTTTAACAGCATCCACTTGCGGGCTGTATTTCGTGAGGTTTTCTAATCTGACTTCCACTTGATTGTTCGTGAGACGCTGTGTAAGATTCCTGGCCAAGTTCTTCACTGGTTTCTGACTTGTGAGGGCTCATAGGTGGCTAATTGTCGTTCAGATAAGAGGACCAAATATCAATGTTTACGCAACGAAACCCACCTTGTTCTTACCTTGTCACTTTCTTTTACTGTGTGTTCTGTTTTTTAATTTGTTATTTCCATAAAGTAATTTCTACTGAAGTACTGCTGCTTTTGATTTCGTAGATGACAATAAATTAAGTATATTTTAAGAAGAATGGGTTAAGAAGTTCATCATAAATTATAATTATGTATCGTAATTTGAAGTAGTGACTGGCTACAAGTAACCAACCTAAGGAGGGTAACGCCCCTATTGACTGAAAAGTAGGGGGTGATCGCTCCTCTTACTCCCCTCACCATCAAGGGGCCGCGGTGACTGAGTGGATAGACTGATCTCCCATCTAGGCGAACAGGGTTCAATCCCCGGTCAAGTATATTTTCGAGAGTGGGAATCTTGCCGGACGATGCTGCTGGTTGGCGGGTTTTTTCGGGGATCTCCCATTTCCCCCGCCCCTGCAATCCAACGCTGCTCCATTCTCACATTTCACCCTCATCGGCTCTCAAGATCTGTTGTTAAGAGCCGCTCAAAATAGTAGCCAGTAACAACAAGGATCCATGCCGGCCAACCAACTAGTTGCGAAACATTCCTCAAAAATGTTCCCCTCATTTCATTCGTTCGCCATATAGAACTCATCCATTTTAAACGATCTGAGTAGGACACGACACTTCAGATCAAACCATAGCCCTTCTCCTGCGCACGCTCACATAAATGTTATCTAAAACAGTCTCTTGCAATCGATTGTTTACGACACTGATTAAATAAGTCTTTCAGAGAGCCAGAAGGAACTGTATAAGAAATTAAAACCAAAAAATGCCAAAAAAATTAATTAAAAATATATTTTTTCATTCCGGCTCTACTCCATACTTACCTCGCTTCACCCTCGTCAGCTCTCAAGAGTTCAATGTTAAGAGCCTCCCTTTAGGAATCTGTAATGGTTTTACTTTCATTGTATGTTTATTTCTACTCCTGCTCACGTAANTGTTAAGAGCCTCCCTTTAGGAATCTGTAATGGTTTTACTTTCATTGTATGTTTATTTCTACTCCTGCTCACGTAATATTCTTTGTTGTATTAACTCCAAATGTGGTTAGCCAAATGGACTTAATACGGAGAGTGACTATAATAAGTAGACAGTTTCAATCTTTTAAAGTTTTCTACTTGTTTAAAGCTCACTCTGTGCAGAGGCTGCTTATTATATCTGGTAGTTGAGGATTTTTCAAAAAAATCTTTGGTCAGCAATAATATTCTAGTTAAAATAATAGTCAATACTAGGCTTTCCGCCGTCTCGCAATTTTAGTGGGAAGTTGAGCCATATTCACAATGCTCTGTTACAGCCTGTCGGACAGGCATTATGATGAATATTTATAGGTTGTTTATATTACGTATTTTACAATGTGTGCATGGAAACGACTCTAAATTAAAAATGATTATTAATTAAAAGCAACAAAATTTAAAAAAACTATACTTTAATACTCATATCTACAACTAAATTCTACAAGCGTTAAAAAAAAAAATTCCCGGCCATGCCAAAATTGTACCAAATATTTTACATAGGTGATATATTATTACCAAAATCATTATAATGTTGACCTGGCTATATTTAAATCCTTAATTTGAATTAACGTGTCACGAGACATGTGGCGTCAAAACACTTATGATGTGTTTTTTTATATTTATTTTACACCTAAATGAACTATTATTATCTGTAGTGATTATCATCTGCTTGATATAATAAAAATATTGGTGTACGTTTTGAAAATGTTTTAAGCTGCGAGTTCAATATTTTTTGCACTACACGATGAGATAGCTTGCACATGATTGGCTGGAATATTTCTGGTATCGGCAGTCGGAGATCGTGTTTAGCCGTCGCCGACTGTTGAACTGCGAATTGCTCGACTGCAGACCGCGCAGTGTGAATGCATAAACTGGTCATCACCTGTGTCGATACATCGTCCCGGCACTCGCCTAAACGAATTTATAAAAACAAACGTAAAGGCTAGGACCACAGTTGCCGAGCGGTTATAGACTGCTCGCTCGTTAAATTGAGCCGGTATCAACCCCCGGCCGGTGCACTCCGGCTTTTTCGCAAGTGGGAATCGTGCCGGCCGATGCCGCTGGTTTTCTCGGCGATCTACCCGTCTCCCCCGTTCTTTCCTTCCGGCGGTGCCCCATACTCCCCTCAACACACGCTCATCGTCTCTCAAGACCACGATGTTACGAGCCATCCAAATCTCTTCACCCAACTCGCAACAGAATGGCTGGATTGGAAGTAACATGTGCGTATGTGTCACGCATAGAATGAAGAGTTACAGCGTCGTCGCATGACCTGTAATAAATGTTATATTTAATAAATAATTTCTTCCGTGTGATTAATATTACAATGCGATAAAAATACAGATGTACATGTTATCAGTTATTACTATATGTGTAGAATTATTATTTATCATTATCCCTACATATATTTTAAATGCTCAATAATGCTTGTAAGAGTATTCTCGATAAATTGCTATGAATTGACCTGCACGTAGTAAGCTAAATGCTACAAAGTGCATTACTTTGTACTAGATTTATGAACTTTTATGTTTTTGCCATTTTTCGCTTAACGAGTCGTTTTATGGCGCAACATTTTCTTAAAACTTAAAAAAATGTATGGTTTTTTTTTATGTTTTGTATAATGTAGCAAATCCGCCAATTTTTTTATTAATTTACTGTTAAACGGTGTGTTTATATATATATAATTAAATTACCGATTTTTTAATGGTTTTTTTTATTTCTTTCTCGTAAGTCTTTCCTTGATGCACTATAAAGATATAAGAAAACATGCATTTCGGCTCTCAAAAAGTTTAAATTTAATAAAAAATTTATTCGATGTACAATATTTTGAATTATTTCAGCACAGATTTTTTAACAGCATATTATTCCATGAAATTTGCATGTAAGTGTTACTGCAGGAATACGGAAAGTCTTGAGATATCACCCTGGGGAAACAAATATTTGACATAAATATTTCAGATATACGTAATATGAGATCCTGTTAGATACAATACATGGAACGAAACTGTAATCACGTTGGTGATATTTATTATTATATATCTATGAGATGTGCAGTAACACAGGGGTCAAGCCAGGCCAGAATATATTAATACACAATACCGCAGCACAATATATTGTCAGAATCATGCAGATTAACTTCTACAAACTCACGCAAACCTGAATTTTACTCTGTCTCACCGAAACAAAGAAAATTTAAGAGAAAAACATTATTTGCCTTTCGTTTCATGCATTTACTAACAGGAAAATTAAAATATATTACACAAACATTTCGTCTTTTACATCATAAAACAGATCTATTGGTACATCGTTCAGGTACTCTAAAAAATATTCAGTGTAGCAATTACCATCACTGGGAAAATTCAAAATTCTTCAACACCAACATATTTAAAAAGCTATTATTTTAAAACTGATGGCTTGCTCTTGGTATGTACAATAAATATTGATATCAAAAATCCCATAAAACCATGTAAAAAAGGGTGCAAAAATTTATACACAAGAATTAAAAATTAAAAATTATAATCCCAAGCAACAAATAATTTAGAAGGATTAGCAAACCCAAGATAATTATACAGATAATATCACCAAGCAATACTTTGGATAAGCAAAACTCCATAAATAGGATAGAGACTCTAATTGGATACCAAGAGACGACGTTTACTTCCGTCGGCATGCCAACAAAACTGAATTATATTTACCGGAAAACATATGCAGATACTTAAAACACATGGTATAACAAACCACCTATATTATTTTACAATATACAGTTTTTTTTAAATACTGGTCGTAGTCTCATGCCAAACCCCTTTTTATTGCGCAGAAATAGTGAATGCTCACAATTAGACTGCATGCACCAGTCGCTTTTGCTCGGTAGGGAATTATCACATTTTCCTACTAATTTACTGTCGTAAATGTTTTTTTCCGGTGAGATGTGTAAATTTATATCCTCACACTAATGCGAAATTGTCTGAATCTCCGAGATGTTCACAGCTTAGCCTCCCAGGAGACATCTTGCAGGCTAGAATATATATAAAAAACATTACAACTGCGGTAAACACACCAAAACTGCAAGCCCGTGCGGTAGAATACTGTGTATGTCAGATGATTCCACTCAACAACCGAAGAATTCTGACCGTCGCTACCTATGCGGGATCGCCCGCAAAGGTGAGATTCAAAAGCGCCAGCATGACGACGAGGCCAGCAAAGTCCCGAATCCACTCGGCACGCTCACAGATCCATTCTCCATCAGAGCCAGCTCTCCACTGCCACTCCTAGCAGCCTATCTCGCAGCCAAGGAGAAAGTTCCATTAGAATGGAATGCCGCAACAAGCACGCTCCTAGCGGCAGATCGCAACACCACCAAGCAAAAGCAAGGCAATCATGTGCGTTTCATGTAGATAAACCAATCATTATCTTACGTTGCTTCCATTAAAAAAGTAAAACCCATTACAAATAAATAATAAGAGTATAAAATTAATACCAATTTATAAATTATTTATTTATAAACACCCTACACAAGGAAATATAAATGTGATAGCTTCATAACCAAAGATAAACAACGAACTTAGTTTATTGGTAAACACAGGTGAATCGAACAGGACTTTCAAAACAAAATATATTTACTATACATTTGTGACACCAACGTCACAGAAAATATAGTAATTTTAAGAAGATGCATTTAGTCTTCTTTACTTTTTTAATTGTACTGCCATAACTATAGGCCTATACACTATTCAAATTTTCAATCGCCAATATATTAAAGAATATTTTTATAAATTACCACCTAAAAAAATATTAAACAATATAAACTAATTCGACGTAATAAATATTCAATTAGATAAAAATTTATACTTAAGAAATTAAAAAACTGATTCTAAACATTTAATTGTGAGTTTCGCCTCATTTTAATTCAAAACGATAGGGTTTGTTTCACTATCGCAAGAGAAGGTACGAAGAAAGTGACTATTAACAGTAACTTTATAAATTATTATTTTACGAAATATATTAAGCGGTTGCAGGTCTCACAGCCGCAGTCTAGATATTTAAGTGTATATATGTTTAGGGGAAATCATTATATTAATGCCATTAAATTCATGTGGCAAGCTATAGTTCTGTAGTCCACTAAATTTTACGACTTAAGTGGGTGGTTACATATTTGGAAATGAACTGCTACGTAAATATTTTTGCTTCTCTCCCAAACAATTTCAACCAAAATTTATATAATTGTAGTATCTATGACAATCATCAAATATGATAATAAATAATTTTTGGCCCACCGTTAATGAAGATTGTCACATAAAGACAATTGAGGTTTTGTCCCCACATTATCAACCAAGAATCTACCAGCTCCCACCAAATTGTATACCCAAGTTGTGCTAAAGCAGCAGGTCGTGAAAACTTTCATGTTTTAGGTGCGGCAAGCATGTTTTTAAATGTTGTTTATATATATATATATAGTTTTTATTATTATTTAATATCTACTATAGCTTTCAACCCTAATTTAACCAAATTTTTTATACTCGCATTATTAATTTCAAGCATCACTAATAAGTGCAGATATCATCTTTGCAAACATTTTTGTAAGATAATGTCTTTTGAGAAAAAGGAATNTCAAGCATCACTAATAAGTGCAGATATCATCTTTGCAAACATTTTTGTAAGATAATGTCTTTTGAGAAAAAGGAATGTATATGTATGCAATTATTCCAAAATTGTTCGTCTAATTTCCATCAATTTTTACACTCCAGTAGTGCTACAGAAACCCATGTAAAGTTGTATAATTTAAGTGGGCCAGACAATGCTTTTCAAAGTGGCGGACATATAAATAATTTAGAAAAAATAGTCATACCTATTTAACAGTGTAACCGAATTCCACCAAACTCAGTGCACTGCCAATGCCTACTAAAATCATTGTATGCCGAGCCACTTTTTGCGCCTTTTATCAATAGCGTCAAACTGAAAAAATATTTTATGCCATATCTCCAGAACGAATAAACCAATTTTCACTAAATTCTTCAAACCAGTAGCACAACGGTAGGCCACATAAACTTATACCTATAATTTATGTGGTACAGACGCTTATTGTCGAAACGACGGCCCTGTAAATACGTCAGTTTGCAATTGTCCCACTACTTTTGCATTCGTCTCGTGTTCCATCTCTTTTGATATTGCTGTTTACGAGACGTCAACGCCTACCTACAATCGAAACTTTTAAGAACTTGATAACCCATTATTTCCATCTCACGAGTTTTGCCAACAATTTCTCCTTTTACTTGCTATTGTATAACTTTTTTTTTAAATTTTATTGTAAAAGTAAACAGCCAGCGAATCAAAAATTCTCGAGCCAAAAGTCATTGTTAGGATTAATTTTTAAAGGAGAAAAATAATTTCTTTCAATGTACGAGTACAACTAAAACCAACTTTACTAAACGCAGAACTCAATAAAAATTAGTAAACACGCTACCAAATGTGTCCGAAAATTACTATTTCATTTTATTTTGGATAGTAAAGAATACTGCACATATTTCGTAACAATTTTAAATATTTTACTAGGTTGGGCTTATTTACATGTAAAAATTACTCGTTCAATAAGATAATTTCTAATGAAACTAAGAGAATTTCCGTAACGTATGTTTTAGATGCACGCCGCCTCTGATGTATCGTCCGCGATTTCACCGTCACCGGCGGTCTTCTCTTGATATTCGTTTTTAGCACATTGTTCGGATGCCTAAGTGTTTTCACGTGCACTAAAACGCAGGCGAGCAGCCAACCATTTGCATGCACTCGTGGTCAGTTAAATTGGTGTTAGTCTATAGTTAAATCCTAAATGTAACGTTTTTGTAAGGTGTTAGATGAAGATCGCGCGAATAAATGACTCGTTTAACCCAATGTAGCCAAAAAACTTCTTCATACTTTACGAGGGATATTCTGTCATTATTGTTAATGCTTGAACAAATTAACGTGCGTTTTTGTACAGCTTGTATATTTTTAAGTACGTAACCCCCCACCCCGGCTAAGTTTGGTGATGCATTAAGACATTTCAAGGAATATGTCTTTTGGAATCAAATGCCTCGATGCATTTGAACTTAACTCCCCGACACTAGTTGTTAGTGCTCGTCGGAAATTACACTCTTATCGGCGGCAATTTCGAATTCTCATTAGAGAAAATTGTTTTTTGATGAGAAAATAATGGGATTAACATTTGTGTCCTACTTTCGTCTCTGAAACTTTTATGCCCAAGAAAATGTTATCGGTAATAGAATTGAGTATAGCAAACCACCATTAGAGAATCCTGTCAACATTTTGGAGTGTTTCGGAAAAACATTAATTTTTATAGCAGTTGCTTTTGACATGCGAATTTTAGTTTTGTAACATTTCACCGAAATAAAATACAAATCCGCCACATTTGAAAATACTAAAATTTAAATTACTTTCGTTTGATCATCTTTGTAAATGTCATTTCTAATTATAACTTTTCATGTGAATATTAGTACAACATTTTGACTTCAGCAACATAGGATAAAACTCCTGTGAATTATGGTTTAATGACGTCTATTAGCGATAAAAAATTTACAAAAAATACAAATAAAATAAAAATAACAGTATAAATTTTTAAAGTATAACTATAAGAATATTAATTTATATTTTAATTCATAAACATTTTTTAAAATGTATTTTAAAACAAAGCTTTGTATTCGCTGAAGTTTCTTTAAATTGAAACCGCAGAAGCAGCATGTTGCTACTTCTTTGAAATCTAACACTTGGTTAACCTGTACATGCGTTTTAAACTTCTGACTATTTTGCCTTTATGTAATATCTGAAAGGATACATTTGAAATACAGGCGAACCACATAACAAATTATCACAAAAAAACCTTTTTTTTTATAAAATCCTAATAAAACTATTATTTATTTCAAGCTGTAACCATACGCATTGTGTTTACTTTGAAGATTTGTACGAAAAACGATAATAATTTAAAATCCATACAGCTATATTCATTTCTTTTTAAACGTATTTTTCGGCTAATATTTCAGATCATAACGGAAATGATTTAATACGCTTAACCCGTTCAGTCCCGTATTAGTTTACAAACTTAAGTGCTGCACTCGTTAAATATTTTTTGATGGGCGTTGTACTTGTGCTGGCCGTGCTTCCGGTAATCAGTGAACAACGTACTGCGTGTTTGTTGACGTCGGTATTAAACATTCACAATTGAGAGGTGCATAAACTTCAATCAATCAGATTAGTTGGAAGGTACAGGCTCAAAACACCGGTCACTGATTAATCACAATGTGCAGTGCCAACCATAAATATATTTCGTACGTAACATGTCAGTGATCATGTAGCACGTAAGCTGAACTGGTTAAAACTGTTGAAAATTATTTTGGGTTGCTGTTAACATCGAGGTGTTTAGAGCCGATGAGGGTGAAGCGAGGTGAATACCGGAACGTAAGGGGGAAGGAAACGGGAGATCCCCGAGAAGACCCGCCGACCAGTGGCATCGTCCGCCACGATTCCCACATAAGAAAATCCAGGAGCAACCCCGCCGAAAATCGAACCCTTTTCGCCATGGTGGGAGGCGAGTAGTCTAACTACTACATCTAACTACTACACCCTCGAGAACCGTATGTCTGTAAGAAAATCTTCGTACAAACGACTAGCAATGACTGCGGTTAAAGAGAGTAATAATTTAGCTCGACCTTCAGGAAGCTGTCAATGAAGTTGCAGAGACCAATTTTCCCTTGACATAATAATGTAATAGATCTTTGTCACTCAAATACATCCGTTCTTCCCGCGTATTTAAAAATCCATAATACCACTTCTCTCACACTTGGGTGGCGTGGCCAAGGTCGTAGGTGTAATTAATTTCTCAGTGCCATAAACTTTCATTGTACGGACTCGATGAAACACGTCGGCGAGGACGGGAGTGATTTAGGACGCAATACCCAGCGCTTTGTGCTACGTTCTCGCGAGAGGGCTTTGCTTTCTCTTTGAGCCGCGATCCGCTACACGGTTCGTGAGTCGGTCGGAAAGGGGCGATGAGGTTCAAAAGAGAATGGCGGGGAGGGATGAAAGGGTGGTTTCGACAATCTTGGACACAATGCGTGCGAGCCGACATCAAAATAGCGTTTGACGACGTTCGGCAGAAATAAAGGAAATACGGAGGTATACGTGAGATATTGCCGAGGAAAATGGGTTGGAAGGTCTTTCGAGGCGTGTAACACGCAAAGAAAACAGTGGGTTGCAAGTCACAGGTACAAGGCCCTGGTTCGCGTCGCGAAGCCGCACCCTACACGGTTCCACGGTATAGTCACACCTTTGAATCAAACCTTTGAAAAATCATCCTATGTATGCCGTGTCTAGTTATTTCCTAAATGTGCCATGTATCACAAACGTTTTATACCTCAGTTAATGCCGAAGTATATCATTCTTCGTTAAATTGAAATTATACCTTATAGTTTCTTTATAAATTACAATATTTGATCTATAATAAATATGATAAAAACAGTAAGAAAACGTGTGTGTTGGTAGCGCGTAGTAAGAAATAGTTCTCAATGCAAAATATTATTACAACTGAGTGCGCACGAATTCGTTGGATAATTTTTTTTTGCGTAATTTTCTATACTTAGTTAAACTTCGGTTGCATGAGATGGAGGAATATCGTGGAAGTAGAACTTTAGCAGGGCTTGAGAAAAGTGTGACGTAACCTTGAATGGATTATTTCCTGATTCATGTAGGGTCGCGCACGTGGCGGCAAAAGTAATCAAAAGGCACGCATCTCTGATAAATAACTTTCTCTAAAATAAATATTTGTAATTTTCATTTTAATTCGTTTTGTTCCTTTCGGCAACCATTCATAAACTGCTCGAACTCCGATATAGTAACGGAAGTAAAAAAAACTCTTAAATTTACCCGGAAAATTAAGATTATTGAACATTGAAACAAGTAAGCACCATAAGGTAGAATATCTAAATCTAAAACCTCACCGAGAAAACAGCTATTTTCATGCACAAATGTTTTTCAAGGACAAGCACTTATTATAAATTTAACGAAATTTGAAATGACTTTGGCACTTACTTTTGAAATAGTATGTCATGTTATTTTTCTTTGCCCATTTTTGCTTTACGAGTCATATTAGCTCTTGAATGAACGCTTTGGCATTATTTTACGTGATGCTGTGATTCGGGTTCAAGTGGAGCTTTAAATTACCTGCTCTGATATTGTTAAAAGTGGTTAGATGGAAACACAATGGTTGACTAAATTTTAGGCAGGAAATATACGAAACAGTTAAAATATTCTGCTGCAGAATGGTTGTTCCCAGAAAGCTTCATTCGACCAATTTTCCTATTTCTTGTGTTCAATGTACAGGCTGGGGCACAAAGAAAACCCTGATTTACGAGGGGCGTAGCTATGGGTGAGGTGGGGTACAGTAGTGGGGAGGGTGGCGTTTTAAAGCTGTGGCCTACAGTTTTCAGTTTACATCATGGCTTGGTCGGGAGAACACTTGCTGTCGAGGAGTTTATTCGAAATGGCGGTTTACTGGTGACAAAGCAGTGTGCTTTTCGCATCCGCTACGCTCTCGGTCGTCGAGTTCCTGCTCCCGAGCTTTAGACAAATAAGTTCTGCATTGAAAAAGAAATCTCCTGGACGACCTCGGGCGTAATAGGGCGCGCAAATGTGACCCCTGTGAGAGCTTCCTTTCAGTAATCTCCACGTCGTTCTGTTTTTCCTGGTACTGGTCTCAAAACAACCCTCGGGAACTTCACCAACGACCACTCTATAGCCCTGAGGTCACAGTGAGGTGTGCAATTTTTTATTTTGGAGTGTGGGATCCTCACCTTTATGAAGAAGACGGCATTACTGTAACTGTGACCTCAGATCGGTATTGTCAAATGCTAGACGACTTTCTCCGGCTTAATTTTGGTTTTTTTTTCGCTGAAGATGGACGACACGAAAATGTGGGGTTTCAACAAGATGGTGCACGAGCCCACACATCTCTTCGTTCTCTTAGAATTTAGGTTTTTTTTCTGTGGGGATACTATAAATCTCAGGTGTATCAATGCCGTCCCCACACACTGGAAGATCTGAAGAAGGCAATAACCTACGATGTGCTGATATTTCTCCCAAAATTATCCGCAGAGTGTTAAAAAACTTCAGAAAAAGTGTATCAACAATGAAAGCCGCCATTTTACTGAGGTGATCTTTGAAGTTCCCTGATTTAAAACTGTATTATGCGTACTATTCTTGAATAACAGGTTTTTCTTGGAGATTGTTTGGTTTGGTTTTTATTTACTTCTTGAATTGGAGAGTTCTTTCTTCTACTTTTCTACTTAGTTGGATTTTCGAGGCCACCAAGTGGTTACAAATAATGTAATGTAGTAAAATATTTCTTTTTACAAAAAAAATTGAAAGGTTATTTGAGAAACATACATGCGTATTGTTTTTGTTTACATCTGAGTATTTTTCCTGTCTACACAGCATAACGTAAAGTATAGACGATATAATGTATTGACACGTAGGGCCGGTAACAGTATGGTAGATGCATTTTTTCGTGTGGCTCGTTTTGAAACAGGAAAGTAAGTATTTCTAGTGATGGAGTGCTTGCGCGTTTAACAACTGGCAGAGAAGGGCAATGTAACCGTACTCTTCTGCCATGCCAAAGAAGAGGCAGTGCATATGAAGTCTCCTTAAATATTTATTAAAGAAATAACAATACGTTATTCTGACGGATTAAAATAAATTTTATTAAATTAAATTCAATACACTAATTTGCACCACACAGTATCGTCGTAGCCCGACATGTGTCTCATTTGCGTTTAATGCTGTTTCCTTGCGCAGATGTGCCAAAAGGGAGCATGTTCCTCTATCATTCACAGCTGCAAGACACCGAATACGGCCTTGGAAGTAGTATGTGCAATGTGAGCTACGTAGCCAAGTTCAGTAAACCTGTAGCATTCCTCGACCGCGCATTCGGAAAGCCGTTGCCCACTGGATGAGTTTGAGTGAGGCCTCATCGTCGGCCTCCTAGGTGCAGGTTGGACGTTTCGGCGCATTTCTCGCCACTCGAGCCGTTTTGCCTTCAGTGTGAGTCGACGTTTGACAAGGTGTTAACTGATGAGTTGACCCGCCGAGAAGGCTCGAGTCGACGCCGACGAAACTCCAGCAGGAAGGATCGTTTCATCGTGCGACAGGCTGTAAGCACTCCACGGGCGTCGCTGCGCACCACACAGGGACATGTTATGGCAGCTAACGATGCGCTCGTGTCCACCAGTGCCATATCTAAGCTGCTAGCAGAGCGGGATCTGTCGTCACAGCGTTCCTTAGGACGTCTACCATTGCATCCTGAGCACGTGTGACCTTCTACCGGAAACGGGCAGCATGACAGCTTGCGGATTGGCGACGAGTGGTGTTCGGCGACTAATTACGGTTCTGTTTGGTTACAGACAACCGCCGAAATCGAGTCTGGAGATGTCCTTGCAGCATTGTGATCCACGCCTCGTTGTTTAGAGGAGCACACCACCCCCAAAGAGATGTGTAATGGTGTCGTGCGCCAGTCACTACGATTCCCGCCCCCGAATGGTGAGGATTAAAGGAACCCTGACGGCGCGGTTATAAGTATACAGAATTCTTCGACCATTTTCGCTCCCCTTCCTGGTGCAGATTGACAACTCCATTTACCAGCAGAATAATGTCCAGCCTAATACAGCACGGGTATCTCTGGCCTGCCTCCGTGATGTCGACTTTCTTCCTTGGCCAGCAAGGTCCCCAGACCTCTCACACCTCGAGCACGTTTCGGACCAGGTTGGACGGGAACTTCAGCAAGCGGCAACTACGAGTCATTTGCGCCAGTTGAGGCAGGATCTCCCTCAGGAGAACATTCGACGTCTGTACGTCTCCATGCCCGACCGTATCGCCACCTGTCTCCATGCTATGGGTGGTGTAGCACCATACTGAGTTCATCCTGTAAGTGATGGTCCCATGCGAAACATGCTTAATGTGGAACAATATTTTGGTATTTTCTGTATACATACTATCATGTCCCGTACCTGTACCCACTTACGTGCCCCTGTGATAAAACCTTCAGAGCGATACATTTTTTTTTTTTGCAAATAAGTGTATTTGTACAAAATGTTAATAAATATTTAATTTTAGTTCTCTTATTAGCGGCTCCGCTTTTATGCCTAGAGTCTATTCTGGAGTAGTTACAACCTAAACTTACTTAACCCCACTTGTAAAAACGTCACACACTTCCAAATCCCCCCTAATTTCGTTTTATGAAACTGCCTGAAAAAGTTAGCGTCGTTGACTGCCTTAAGGAAAGACATAAATCAACTATATTACTGCTATTTCAAATCAGTATTTATCTCACATTTCAATTTCATTTAGCAAGCCAAAAATAAAAATCGTGTTTTCCTTTTCGAAAAATTACGCTAATATTCAGAATGGTCGTGACCGTACACACATCACAAATGACGTCTAAGGTAAGTGCGCATTGACGCCTCATATAACAACTTGTAAATGGTATATGTTCTACAGCAGTGTTATAAGCTATATTCAACATTATCGTGTATTAGTACACACTTTAATAACGCTGCCGGTATTAAAATATTAAGTCTACGGGCTTTAACAGTAATTCTGTCACTATAAATTCTGATGTGAACTGTGTTATATTACGCAACAAACAGTATGGCTGAAAGATACATCGTAACGGGACACAAATTCAGTATATTTTAATGAGACTATCCTGCAATGCCTTAACTCCACCATAGCACGATACACTTTCTCTAACATAGCTTGCGTAATCTCAGATGCTGCAGCTTGTACCTGGTGTTTCAGTTGCTCAATGCTGCGTGTCTTTACCAGGTATATTTTAGACTCGATGAAATCCCAGGCAGAAAAGGTCAAGGGGTCTGGTCTGGTCACCGTGATGGCCGAAGTCACTGTGAGCTACGACAGATCCATCTCCAGGGAAAGGCATGATTCGGTTAGCCATGAAAAATTATGGCATGCTGGAATGGTGCTCCGTCATGTTTGAAAAAAAAAAAGCCATTATCACATTACCCACCTAATGTGACTCCAGAAATTGTTGCAACATATCCAGGCATGCATTGACGGTAACAGTTTATCTTCGAAACATGACAGGGTCCGTACGTAGGTGCGCATTATGCCGAAACTACACTTTCCCTTCGGGCGTGACGATTTGCCACGCCCCCAGTGCAGTTGGCTGTTCCTCCGGTCAGATCCGACAGTTGTCTTAATCGAGATGACAACCGGCGTGGAATGTGGCTTCATCACTGTGCAGCGCATTGCCCACCAGACTGCTTATTTTCAGCAGCACGTCGTGACCCCTTACCTGCTTGGCTGCATTATCTTCAGCGTCAGGTTTACGCGCAACCTGGATGTGATAAGCACGTTGTTACGAATGTGCTTTTAAGTAATTGATTTCTGAAAGGATACTATGGTCGTAGCTCAATAGAGAGTCATGATTAGGTAGAGCACAATAGTATTAGATGAAGTTGATTGAACATAAAGATTTTAAAAAAAAGTTTTAACGTGATTATTGATCGGGGGAGCTTACATTAAACACCAAGAAGCTAATTAATTGTATTAAATTTTATCAACTCACGCCATTACTATTACAATCTAATTGGCTGATTGCAGGAGGCGGTTAACGACGACCGGACAGACCCATCTTCAGTGGTCGTCTCTATGGTCGGGTTGGCGACAAAAGACGCCGCTCCCAGTGTTACGCTGGTCTATATCGGGCGCGTTGTTTAATATTTTCGGTCCAGTTTACTGGCCGGTGGAGGGGATTTTTGCAACTGTCTTTCGCAAGGTGTTGTTGCAATCACGCTCGTGTCCTGGTTCCATGTTTTAAGGTGTGATCAGACAGGCCGTTTAGTTAAGGCCTGATCCAATCATAACAACGTTTCTTCAAAATGTACAGTAGGGTCCTCCACATGGTGGTTTGTGGGATACCAATCTCTCTTCTGAGTCTCCCGGTAGACTCTGTGGAGTCTGTGGAGCTACGTGCGATCGCCATTTTTACACGTTGCGCACATTATGGCGTTACGGATGGCCTCTCTGAACGTTCTTCGTCTGCAGCACTACATATCGGATTGAATTTGTCTACCTTGCTCTAAAGAGGAGTCCTTCGTTGATCATATTCAGTGAAATCGTTGTTTGTGCATATCACGTATCTCAGTAAATAAATGTTCTGGGAATACGACGTTTTCCCAGAAAAGGTAAAAAAAATATTATCAAAGCCCGTATATTATTACCTGTATCATGTTAAATGTATGCATAGATAAAATTTTGGTGAAAATGGTAAAAAAAAAACCCATTTTAAAGGTTTGTATACGCAGTTCCCTAAAGCAGTAGGAGCAAAGTACGATTACAGGGGCGTAGTTGAACCTGTGGGCATTCATCGCGTGTAATGAAGTTACAATGTTACACATGTAATTTTCACAGTAACAGACCAGGATTGAAGCAATTGCACGCCTTGCGCGTAGGGGCGATGAGGCGCCAGGTGTGCATGTTAACATCGCCCGTATCGCTCCCCCGCTTCTTCACATTGAATGCACAGGCTCTTATTAGCAAGCCTTGTGTGGCCAGGTTTCTTTAATTTACCGGAAAATTATTCCCGCACCTGTTCGTAGGACAGCTTACGTAGGTAAGTACTAACCACGACTATCCGTTCTGCTGTGGTCAGCATTTTGTCGTGTCCCCTGCAAAGAAAATATGTTTTGCACGAATTTCACTATGAAGTATAGTAACTTTATAATCACATGTTATTGTTGTCGTGAATGGAATTAATAACCGAAGTAAATATAATATTTTAATAATGGGGCCTTTGGGCACCGATCGGTTTCAAATAGAGAGTTTAGCTAGATTTTCCACATTTATATTAAGCTCTCTCTTTCTTTCTCTGTCTCTTCCTCTCTCTGTCTTTTTTTCTTCTGATATTGGGCACACTGAAATGTGAAACAGTAAGTGGGAATTAAAAACATTAAACCATTTAACAGAGGTTTTTTAAAGATATAATTTGGCATTCAAACTGCAGTACCTCATGTAAAATTTAATTTACATAAGACTTTAAGTAAACCAACATTCCAATAATAGTTTGTTAGGAAAAAAATATTAAAATATCTAGCTTTTATATGTTAAGAGGGTCAACCTTTCCAACGTATTATTAGTTACGAAATATTTTTCAAATATCTGAAAAAATTGAGAAGATTAACCAACTTTATTTCACAATTTGGTTAAGGTAGTTTTGTTTACCGAAATATTCCACAACACATTTCGTAAAATGTACGTGTTAATACAATTTTCAGATTATCTTAAAATACATGTGTTATCGGTTATGTAGCATGAGAGAATAATGTACCCAGCATGCTTCGCAAAAAGAATAATTTCAATAAATATAAAATATTTTAACCTTAACAAATTAAATTTATAAAAATACAGCAGCAGTTCAATATACTAGTCTAATTTATTCAATGCAACTAAGCCTAAAATTCCTACATGTATCACAATTTTGTCTTAATTTTTACAATTGTATTGATAAATAGGGTAATTTAGGCTTTGATAAAAATGTAAATTCTTTCCTAATTAATGTTATAAATTGTTTATATTATTTTCCGTATTGTATGCAGTTAATGAAACATTTGTACAATTTCTTGTTTGTTTATGGAAGATATAATTACTATATTAAAGCATATACAAGAGTTAAAAAATTGCATGATGACTATTGTAGTTTAGGGCACAATGGCTTTGGTTGTAGTTGTACGGAGAATTTATATTCGGCTTCCTGGAAAGGCTGAAACTAATACCAGTGATTAAGAGAAGGTAATATTTATCCTCTAGGAGTAGACTCGTTGAACAAGAAGAGGAAGTTAAAATGTGTCAAAAATAAACATAATTAATTGGCCAGATTTATTTTTAATTGGCGAACTTGAAAAACACACTGATGATAAAACTGAAGTAAATTTTTTCGTAAATAAACGTGGAAAAACAGCAGTATCGGGCGTACTGCATCAAACAGCTAGAGGAATGTATGTCTATAACTTAACTAACAGTATACTGTTAATAATTTTAAGAAACTATTATTGCCACGTAGTAATGAATCTGTTAACTTACCTATCATATGTGCCACAAGATAGCAAATATATAATTTGTTGACTTACCTTTTTTTTTTTCATATGTGGCGAAACAAAATCTTACTGCAATTCTCCTGGTGACTAGAGAAATGTTTATATTTGCATGCGTTACATGAGTTAATAAAAGGCAAACCTGTGTTTTATCGAGCAGATATAATTTTGATTTGTTTACACTATTTCAGAACCAAGTTACTTAATAAAATACAACTGTAAGCATTTATAAAAATGTGATGTAAAACAGTTATATATCTTTATAAATATGGTTTTTATAACGTATCGAAGTCATATAAAAATTTTTAGCTGAAAAAGAAAGATATTTTTTTTTATTATTAGTCAAGACATTTTTTTATATTAAATGTTACGTTACTCACGCACTCTCAGCCTTTTAAAGGTTGCAGTAGATTATATCAAAGGAGCGGCGTATGAAGGACAGCAATTTTCCAGGGCTTCCGGCTATTTTGAAGTAGAAGTTAGCCCTTCTTTCTGTTCTGGTCTCCGTTGAAGGCCCAAGTCCTTTGGCAAATGGTGAGTCAATCTGATCCTCACTATGCTGCCTAATTGGATGATGGCCACTAATCCTTTCACAGTCCGGCCCGGGCTGGAAGGACGTGAGTGGTATGGGAAGGAGGGTGGTGTGTTTCGTACCTGCAACTGGAGCCGCTAAAGGACAGCCAACGTCGAGAACAAGGTCCGGACTGATAGGATTATCTACCGACGCTCGGCGAGGGGACTAGGGCATTTCGCCACCACCCGGCGTAAAGACGGGACAGTGCCCGGTAAGCAGATAAAACAGGTACACGGAATACCTCCGGCGGATTTAGCCCGGGCTTTGTCCCGAGCGGTAATTAAAACTCCTTAATTAATGGCGACTTTATATACTTGTCTCCTCGACAGGATACTACCCCCCCCCCTTTTTTCCCATCACACAATGAAAGGTGACATTCACACTGAACTTACACAGGTGTAAATGTACACTTACAAGTAAGATTAAGAACACACACAAGGTGAAAAATTATTTTGACACTCAAATAGGTAAAATTGGCTTAAAGTGATAAATAGTCAAAGAAAACTTTAAGTTATCTATTCCGCCGCAAGCTGTTAAAAAAAATATATTAAAATGTCGAGAATAGTAACGAGAGAGGTGTTACTAAAATTATTACATGCACATACCTTGCACAAAAATGACCATTATTTCCAAGTTATTTTACTGATTGTTAGAGACCCAAGGGCAACGTATTCTGCTTCAAATGCAAAGAAAGCTATTTTAAACATGCTATTATAAGTTATTGGAAACTCCATAATATCGTGAAATAATATAATGCCAAATCATTGGTAAACGTTTTGTAGAAGATTTAAAAAATTTGGTATAATATAAAAAAAATATTTCTTAGCAATATAAGACAAACATATGAAGAAATATTGTGGAAACTCTTAAAGGAAACTAGTGTAACTAAAAATGGGAATATTACCAANAGATTTAAAAAATTTGGTATAATATAAAAAAAATATTTCTTAGCAATATAAGACAAACATATGAAGAAATATTGTGGGAACTCTTAAAGGAAACTAGTGTAACTAAAAATGGGAATATTACCAATTTTTTTTTTTTGCTGCTTTCAATTACTTGAGTTATGTGGTTTAGTCAAGTGCCAAACAAGTTTATCATAACATGAGTATGAAATAAGGAAATTTATTAAATAAAAATATTAGTTCTCGAAAAGAAACATAAATACCGAAAGAGAATTTTACAGGAGGTTCGTCACAGTAGTTTCTCCCTACAAAAAAAGTTTGCAATAAAGCCAAAATGGAAAACTGAAATATTGTTAGTTTTATTGACATCAGTTGAATATTTTATGTTAACTGATTGTTGGCGTGCTTCTCCATTTTTTGAAAAAGTTATAATTAATTTAATTTTCAGAAACATTTACAGCAATATATGCATACCAAGAATTGAATGTTATTTATATTTATGTAAAAGTGCAATGGAAACATGAAACTTCCGTAAATAACAACTTTAAAGATTTTGTCATAACATTATTTAAGTTACATCTCATTAAATTTCTTTCTGATAACCTGAGAAACCCGTATTCAACAGATATTTGTCTACGAAGTGCATTTTTAAAACACTGTGTTTATAAACAAAAATTCCATAGTGTGACATTCACATTCAGATTTTTTTAAGGCACGTAATATTTTGATTGTATACGAAGTCTAATAAATGGTGCACCGTAGTTGGTGATGTGTTGGTTATATTTTGGAGAGTATTTTTAGATGCACAGGAAAAGGAGTGTCTTTAAGATTAAATATAGGAACAGCCCATCCTCTGTTCGGTTCCATTACGCTTACCTACAATTTCTTCAAGGTCGTTTCACCGCATAGTCAACTACAACTTATTTCGATGTCCGTTAAGACTAATAAATTACGGTTTTCATTGTTGCCATCTTGAATATCTGCGAAATGTACTTACCCGGCCAAATATACCTCAATTGCAGCCACTCGAAACCTGGTTCACTAAGTTGTTTTGAGAACAATTTTAAGTCATAATGGATTTATTGATAAACCAGTAAATAATGGAAATCATTGAATAAAGCCTGCTATAATAGCAAATACGCCCCCTATTGATAATACGCAATGAAAATGGGCTACCACATAATATGTGTCGTGTAATGTAATATCGGTAGATGAATTTCATAATGCAATTCCTGTTCATCCACCTAGTGTAAATAGAAATACAAATACTATTGCTCATAAAACCTTTAAAGTGATTATTTGATATAATTCAGTACTTCAGTGGGTTGATTGATTTTTGTATGCAATAATTTCGTATTGGATGTAGTGATGATTTCTTAAGTTTAAAGTTTTTATATTTTAAAACTTTTGATACCGGAGTTCCTGATGCAACCAAATAAGGAGGCACGCTGAGGCTACTTTGAAAATTAGTTTAAGTCCTCACGCTTTTGAAAACCATTTAACAGTATTTCGTACACATAGCTTCAAAGATGTGACATCGCGTGTTAGACAATGACGAAGTAGCTATTTTGAGCAATAAACCTAATGTAGATTAATAGCTTCAATGCATGTGTTTACATCTCACACATTTTTAGTAGTAAAATGTTAGCGTATATTTAAACGTTTTTGAGACATAAGTGGCAGAACCACAAATTGACAGATGTATGTCATAGGCCACACATAAAAAACCCAAGTAGTGAATGAGATATAAACTATCAAGGAATACGTTAATTTATAAATTATGTATTTAGGAAAAAAAAATTGAAAAATCAAGGACGAGCAATCGTAAAGAACAGTTTATTTGTAAATAAGCCAGGATATATTTTGTCAGTAAGATGCCAAATTTTAATGTAGTCCTAAACATTTACAAAGTAATGAATATCTAGATTCAAAATCATTGCTTAATCAAGATATTTGCTCACAAATTTTACAAATGAAAAGTATTATGTATGATTGTCCTTGCCTCGTTTTTATTCACTGGCTCCTGAAAGCTTGTAATATCTCTTTTAATTTTATTTTACATCTCATGCGCTATGTACGCAAACACAATCACAGTAGCGTGGTTGTTTAATTAAAAGTAAATAAGTGAGTTTTATCTTGTTATATGCCTAACTTTCTCGCATTCGCAAAGTCGCGTACTCTTTTGTGGTCTGCCATCCTGGTGTTGATTTAGCCGAATTGACGTTTTATCCCATTCCCAGGCTAAAAAAATGCCTATGAAATTCGTTACAAACGTGTACGTTTCGACTTCTTCGCTCAATGAAAATAACCACTAATTAAGCCAATTGCTTACCAAAATGCGTGCAGAAATTATAAACATTGAAATAGCTGTTTCAGGTTAGAGGAAGATGACATAAGAATATTGAACTATTCAATTAAAAGAATCAGCCAAGCATAACAAATCGTAGAGAGGATAGCTTACAAACAAACATTTCATGTGTGTGTGTTTTTTCCGCATTGCTTGATCTACGAAGGCGACCCGCATGACAGAGGTAAATAAAACGTGATGTTAAACACTGCGAGAAATCGGGTTCGGATCCCGGGTAGGCAGCGGACGATTTTGGCTTATGTGTACGTGCAGCGTTGAGACTACAAAACCGTTCAACCCCGGGTGACACATTCTTAAATGTGGGGAACCTTTCCTCTTCGTTTTTCTAGATATTTTATATTTTAAAAGAAAATTCCTTTAAGTTTCCCTATAGCTATTGAACTTACACTGCATTACCGACAAGACAAGGGCACTACAAACTCATATTTTAGTTCTGCCAAAAGTTGGCAAAGTCAGTGCTGTGGTAAGTATAAATACTAATCCGTAGTTGAGTTGATATGTTAGTGCTGCTATGTAAGGCCAACAGCTAGGTGGGTATAATAATCCTTCAGATTTTTTTTTTAAACTATAGACTAGTTTGAAAAACCGAGAGTTTAATATTGCGGAGGAAGGTTCATCTTAACGTCTGCAAACGCTGCATATTCCACGAGACTGATATAGTCCTTTCACGGTTACTTCCAGCTTTTCTGAAGCCCTGCTAAAGTTCTGCTTTCAGGATATTCCTCCGCCTCACGCAAACAAAACTTATCCAAGTCTAGAAAATCACACCCGAGGTATAACGCACCGCATTCGTGCGCATTCAGTGTAATAATATTTTGCATTAGTACTATTTCTAACTAAAAATTACCAACATACCTTATTTTCTCCCTTTTTTATTAATATGAATTATAGATGTGATATTATAATTTATTTATAATATATAAGTAAAAGTTTATTTTAACCAAAAATTAAGAATACTTTGCTGTTAAAAAAAGTTTAAGAAATTTGTGATAGATGACATATTTAAAAAACAACCAAGCACGTCATACATAAGGTTATTTTTCAAAGGTTTGGTTACAAAAAAAAAGTGTGAAAAAACCGCAAATAGACTGCAATTAATAAGCTACGTGTGCAAAAGTCTGCAATCATCTTTTACGGAGGTGTTGATTCATATAGTAAGCTTCCCCCCCACTCCTCAACTCCCGAGTAACCCATCGGCATAACAAACAGGGGCGTCAAGAATTCCAGGCCACAAATCTAATAAAGAACCCAAGCTCCCTGACCACAGTAAACAACACCAGTGTACAGACACCTCAGCAAAATTTGCCGGGTCGAGTTAGCGCCTTTGATGCAGGACTGTACCAACTACCGGTGGATGTGGCTGGTAAGCGTGGATTGCGCCGTTGCCCGCCCCGAGGGTCTCATTCATGAAGTCACATCGGCAGGAAAGAGGACGATGAACAAGGGGGACCAGGGGACAGAGAAAGCCCGCAGTAAACTCTGTTAACGGCGTTGTCCTCGTCGACCGGAGGGTAAATACCAGTTCTGCCAACATCTCTTGTCTTCGTCGCTATTCCCTGTTCCCCTTCGCCCCTTCCCCTAGAGCCTGCGGACAACGAAGCTTTCAACCGCACAGTCGCAGAGGCCGCAGCACTTATTTGCTTTATTTGTTTGTCCGGCGATGGGGATGGAGGAGAGAGGCTAACGTCCACACGAGAGACAGAGAAGAGGATACAGAGAAATGGAACGATTTGTATTCGCGAATCACGAAAAACCCGGATCTCTCATATCCCCCCCCCCCCACTTCGTTTGACCGGAGGGGATGTAAAACGACGCACCTTTATGAAGCACGCAAGGAAAATTGTGTTATTATTTAGTCTGCTGCACGTAAAACAAAAAAAAAATATATATATATATATATACTCTGGTTGGCGTGAAAGAAACAACAAAACCTTCAAAAGCAGCAACAAAGTATACGAATGCACAGGTACTCTGAAAAAAAAAACCGGAGCATTGGGTATAATGTAAAAGAATTGCACTCTGCTCTCTTATACAAGACATTCAGGAAGCGAGAAAAATAAATTATTAAAAAAAAAATGCACTTGAAAATCCTTTTAACTATAATTCAGGTTGCATGACAAAATATGTTTCACAGACTGTTTGGTTTTATGCATTTCATAAAAATTAACTTGTAATGGAATTGAGGTTGTAAATGACGGTGGCATCTGCGGCTTTTTTTTTTTTTAACCAACGGAACGTGACGCTAGCAAGGCGTGTATTCTGATATTGGGCATGCTATTTTTCATGCAGAAACTTTATAATGTGTCTCAAATTAATTCTGAAATTTTAAAACCAGGCATGGCAATTTATGGATATGTTGCCCTGGCGGTACATTGAAAAAGTGACTGAACCCCTCATTTTGCCTCCGCATTCCCCAGAATTCCACACACTAAAGGACTTATATGATTTCAGTTTTGTCAAATTCCAAATGTATCACACATCAACTCAGAAGGGGTTGCAGTGGCTGAGTGGTTAGACTACTCGCCTTCCACGAAGGTGAATCGAGTTCAATCCCCGGCCGGGCCACTCCAATTGGGAATCGTGCCGGACGATACCGCTGGTTGGCGAGATTTCTAGGGGTTCTCCTGTCTCCCCTGCCCTGCATTCTGGCACTGCTCCATACTAACCTCATTTAACCTTCATAAGCTCTCAATACCTCGTTGTTAAGAGCCGCCCAAATATCTCAACTCAACTCAACCCCAACGCAAGATTAGGGCGATATGCCACGCAGAATATATCAGGATGCCAAGAACATAATGCTAACAATGTCGTCGAATATATGAACTGAGTTAGAATACAGGTTGCATATCTGTAGTACCATATAGGGAGCAGATATTGAAGTTTGTTTCGTATAAAACTAAATTGCGCAAGTGTCCCAATACGGAAACGCAACTGTTTACATTAAACGATGTGGTTTACAAACGTATGTTTTTGTAAAATGCAAGGTGGATACGTTATATTTAAATAAAGTACTAACTATCAAAGTTTGTGTTTAAGTATATGATTTTTTTTCTATATATAATGCTACACTGTTCGACATATTTGGATCAAATCTGGAAGCGGCACCGTTAATAACATAACCTAAAACATTGTATAGGCCAATATGGACTCCGACATCCCTTTCGGCCCTTCCTCAACCCGCCCCCTCCTCATTCAAAAATAATTTGAATTAATATAACAATATAGTCTATTTGCGGTATCTTCACACTATTGAAATTAAAACTTAGAAAAAAAAAACAGCACATGTAAACTAGTTGCTTTATTTCTAAATATGTCATGTATCTCAATCTTTTAAACATGTGTTAAAATAAAAGTACTTTCTTTGTGATTAAATTGAACTTCCGCTTGTATTTTATCCATAAAATATAATATTTAATTTACATCTAATATGAATGCAGACACAGAGGAAATAAATATGTTGGTAATGCCTAGTAACAAATAGTTCATTTGCTAAGTAGTATTACTCTGAGTGCGCACGTATGCGGTGCGTTGTCCCTTCTGGTGCAATTTTCTAAACTTTTTTTTGCATGAGGCGGAGGAATATCATGGAAGCAGAACTTTGGCAGCGCTTCAGGAAAAATGTAAGTAACTGTGAATAGACTATACCCACGCAACGCCGGGTAGGTCAACTAGCATGTTATGTTTATCATGAGGCCTAAACAATAGAAATTAAATAGAGAAAGCTTCCAACATACCTTAACTCAGCTATAAGCAAACCAAGTTATTTTTATTAGTTCAGTACATCATAGGTTCTATTTTCCTAGCCATCGCTACCCGAAGGGGAAAGTTACGCTGACGAGTTGACGAGCTTACCTACATGCGTATTAGTTCACATAAATTACAGTTCTTAGCTTTTAGTTCTTAACACACCATATTTCCATAACATTTGGTCGTACCGCGTATTTATTATCGTAATGGTAGTTAATAACATTTATCTACTACTTTATCCGGTCTCACAAACGATTCAAAACGATTTGAGCAAATATTGGTTTTTTTAAAGTGAACAACTAAGTATCAAAATTAGAAATTAATATTTTCGTAAGTTCTCCATTTTGGTCAACAGAACTAGTATCAAAATGAAGTTTGAAAATCACTTCTCACAACTACTCAACCGTATTACATAAACTTTGGCAAGCAAATATAACAAAAGTGGTTACCTTAAATTCAAGAGAGTTTTAACAAATGAAGTATTGATACTTTGAAATTGTCACTATATAGACATTTTATATAAGAATTCCACATCTGCTCAAATATTACTCATATTTCCAACAAATGTGGCATGGTAGCAATATATATTGCGAATATAAAATTCTATGATTCCTAGACTTTTTCTTGTTTTTTTTCCGAAGACAACGGCAAATACAATACTCAACCCTTCATTTCGTATTTAAAAAACCGCCGTAAAAAACAGCAACAAATTTGCACTCCAAGTCCGCATCAGTGATATCAATCAGTGAAATAACGTTCACTGAAATTCAGTTGATAAGCAACTGCTGACAGGCAAAATCAAGAAGATTAACTGGGAACAAGTGATTCATAGAAGTGGAATTCTTGACATTTAACGGTAATCACAAATAAATATGTTAAATTCAGCCACTAAATTAATTAGTTATCTGGCACTGATTATCAGTTGCTCAATATTTACTAGTTTACTGATTTGGCTCAATTCTCACTGTTTCAAGTATAGAATGTAAATTTTAATCTCAGAGGCCAAATTTTCAAAGATTTGACTAACGAGTTCTTATAAATTATTATTAATAATTAATAATAACTATTTTTAAGATTTCATTCACTTAATTTTTATTTCTTGGTTATTTGTCAAATTACGTAGAAAAACGAATTCAACGAAGACGTGCGTTTTCGGGAGATAATAAAGAGCGGATAAGGACGATTACACAGACACTTTAGGATGTAAATAAATACGCTCTAAACGATATTTTACTTTTTAGTCCACGAAATACAGTAAGTTAACGTATATCAAAAAAAGCTGAAAGATTTTTAATATATGTACGGTTACATAATGTAAAAGAATAACAAATAAAAGTTTTGCCTATTTAAGATTTCTTCTTTCTAGAACTAATGAGTTACGTGCAATGTTATATCGATTTTTAGAAAGAAATGCAGACATATGAAACCAAAAATATTTGTAATGCTATGTTCCCCTTAACTTTTAAAACAATTTCATTTCCCATGATTTGTTTGTTATTAAATTTAGCTCTTAAAATTTCCATCACAATAATTTCTTCCTAAGTGGCGAAATGGATAACCAGAAATCCATGTTATATTTACGGTTGCATTCAATCATAAACTCATTTACGTATCCAAAGGAGAAGTTATTTTACATATTTTTAGTGCCATCAAAAATATTTAAATATACCTTCAAAGCAAACATTTAGCACAAAGTATTTATCAGCCAAATAATAAAGTTGGCAGTGGCCATGACACACGTGGTTATAATTTGTATGTGTGTAATTACTGCTGAAACTTTTGCTACTAGTGTATGTTATACCACAACAAAAACATTACAAATGTGTTGTGATGTTAGACCTTCAAAATATAACAATGTGTGAAAATAAAAATAGTTAAACAACTCATAATTTTTATCGTTTAAAATGAGGAATCAAAGATGTTTCAAAGCTATTTTGATTCTTGGTTTAAGTGTACCATAACTTAAATAGATTTCACCTTAACTTAAATAGATTAAATTTAAACGACGATAAGAAATAAAAGGTAGCACAAAAAAAATAGTTTTGTAAGTATGTTTGCTTAAGAGTAGTGGATTAAACGTTCCCAAAAATGGCGAACATGATAAAGCACTCAAAAATATTTCAAGACAAAAAATAGGAAAACACTTATAGACACACATGAAAACCAAGGGTTATATAATTTTTTTCCCGACTGTAATATTATTTTTTTTCCTTAAAAAGTGTCATTCTTTAAAAACGCCAAAATATTTTATCTTTCATTCTTATTAATATTTTTGTATGATAGACCTTCTGAAGACTTAAATAGTCAAGGTTTATCTGTATGTAACACAAATTACCAGAATAAATCATAGAAAGTTTAAGTACATACTGGAATATTAAGGCGACTTTAAAAAATGAAAATAGTCAGATGTAGCGAGGCCACTATGCCTGCTTCAAAGAATTTATACGCAAGTAAAATCATGAGAGTTTCAAAAATTCGTCTTCACTTGTAAGTGAAAGAAAAATGAAGTGTATCGGAGCGTCCGTAAACGGTCGCTTGAAGATTATAAGTTATTGTACTCACGAAATAAATTACAGAGAAGCAAATTAAATAAACTTATATACTGCACACAAATTTTTGTCTCTCTTCGTTGTGAGCAATGGAGGTTCCTAAAATGCAAGGTTTATGGTACTTAAACGTTTATGAGATATTAATCAGTTTCATAGGCAGAAATGGAAGCATGATTGGAAGCACATTTTTATTTATTCACTTTATTTAGAACGTGTTTTCTTTACTGTCATAACAAAAATATTCTAGCGTGTGCCGGCGATACCTGAAGCAACCTTTTGAAATTCAGCAGCATAGCAAATTCTGTATTCATCCCGACCGCAAAAACGTTCAGTCTGCGTTGCAAGCATGAGGAATATTTATCACAGCTTGATTTATTTAGTGCTATAAATTTTTTACCGGAGCACAATCAATCCATTAAATTTTAACATGTATTAATTAGTCGCTATTTTTTTTTGGCAGACTCTAAAGTTTAAATATGAATACGAATCCACCGACGCTCACCTTTTTTGCAGGGAACGGATTAATAAATCTAAATGGTAAGAAATCAGCGAAAAACACATTTTATGTTAAGTAGCTTTCCTATGGATGAAACCTTTTGTGTTGCAGGTCCGTACGTTCTCAAAGTAAATATCTAACTCGAATACAGCCGATAAGACGCACAGTGTTCACATGAGTTATGTTAAAGACTAAACGTAAACGTAATTTACTTATAACTTAAATACCCATCGAAGTTTTGCTTTACTGGAAAAATGTATACACATTTTTCATCTCTGGAGAAGTCAGAATATTTTTCATCGTAAAATTCCATTAGATAAATAATCTTGGCAACATTCTGTATTATCGTAATGATCCTGTGGTAACCTGTATATTAAAACATTAATACTTTAAAAATTTATTTTGGCGCTTGTATAATGCGAAATATATCCCACAATGACTTTCACTTGGAAAATGCTTCTCTAACTCAATATTATGTTAAAAAGAAGATTAATAAATTTGATCCACTACTGTAACATTTCACTAAAAATTCTCTGGACAACTTTAAAGAAAGATTTTCACGTCGTAAGTTTTCTTATTTTTCTGTGTGTGCATGCAAATAGAATTGCAAACGCTGTCGGCCAGTTATTATTTTCGTTGAAAGTGATTTCAAAATAATTTTAGCAAAATTGCGAAAATAAATGTATGCCAATACTTTACTGTGATAATGCATTTAGCTTTACACAAAATAATTCCGAAAACAAAAAAATTTAAAATAGACTGTGTAGTTACAAATGCTACCCATATTTTCTTGTCCCAGTGTTCTTGGTTTTGAATATCTCGTTCAGATAACAGTGCATATATATTTTCATTTAACCTACACATGTTGCCGAACAAAACGTATCGAATCTAGTTTTAGAGTTTCGTCTGTTAATTGCCCCTTAAAAGTTTTTGAAGTGTAAATCTGTTTGGGTAAAATTTTTTGCATATTAATAAAATTGTATTATTTGAATAAAAAAAAAACTATTCAAAATATGAATCTGGCTCTTAACTGACCTGAACAATTATTCAGAAATTATCATGTTTGTCACAATCAGTTCATTATTGCAACAGGTGTGGTGTGATATCGTTGAAGGCCAAAACATTTTTAATCAGCTGCTTAACAAAAACGCATGTAAAAAGGTTGCGGCTGACAAGAATTCTAATAAATAAATCGAATGCCCTCCTCCTTGTATTAAAACTTTTCAAAATTATGATTAATGTGACTTTTTGGCCATCCGGTTTTCCATATCGTTGCATTTTAAAGAATATGCATCATTTTATTTTTACCACGTACTTTGGATATCTTTAAATATAAAATATATATCACTTTAGATGTGTATACTCTGAAAATAAAGTGATATTCAGACCGCAACGATTTTACGAGCTGATCGTCCGGTTTACAGAAGACGAAAGAGAGAAAAGGTCCGTATCAAAACCGACGTTAAATTTAACGAACGTTGGACGAACGTAGGTTCGGGGGAAAAGGTGACAGCAGAAGCAGAGAGGGGTGGGGGGTAACACACTAGCAGTTCCAGGCATTTTAAAGCTAGTTTCGCTCCTAACTGGGGTCGGATGCGCGGCACGTCAGCTTACAAAGAAAGTACTTGGCTTGTGTGTCACGCGGCAGTCCCACGTACTGGTATATCGACCTGTTCGGAGAGTGCACTCGTTTACGCCACCGCAAATAAATAAAAGAGTTCTGCTGGCCTGCACTCGTCAAGCAGAGAGTGGAGAGAGAGTGAGAAGGGGAAGGGGGAGAAATTCACTAAGAGAAGTACTGGCCAACATGGAAATTCAAACCCGGGTGAATCGACTAAAGGGAGCCACGTTTCGACACGAGTTGCGCATCAACACGCCCTTGCTCGCCCACACCACGCTTCATTAAACGAATCGGTTTTGTACCCATTGATTGGGACCCGGACCTCCCTCCTGCTCCTCTTAAAAAAAAAAACCTTATTTTAGTCCGCCTCCATGTCGCATCCTTCTACACCTTAAAAACAAATGTCGAAACTCTCCCACGCGTTACGCGCCGTAGTCTTCAAAACGATATCATTCAGAAAATGTGTTTTCTCTCTGATGTTTTAAGTGTTGCAATCAGTTGCGGAAACTAGATAGAAAAGCCCTGCAAATCAGTACAGTAAGAAATCATTTAAGTTGCAAAAGAAATTATTTTCCTTTAGGGTGTTTAGTTAATGAGAAGTAAGTTCACACAACTGTAACTGTTTTAATTCCAAATATTCACACACGTTCCTCTGAATCATGTAATGAATTAATTTTTGTATATATATATATATATATTTATTTATAGTTATTGAAATACATTTGTAATAAACCAACATGGTCGAATTAAATATTATTTGTTTTGCCACTCTGAAAAGACATTATATTTGTGTGAGCAAACATTTTGTGAAATAAATTTACGGTAAAATCTAAACCAAATTGCTGCAGTACTGGCATTTTGATGGCTCATTATATGATAACTAGCTTGTTTGTTTGATTATTGAAAGGTAGAGCTTAGCATCTCGTCTACGAGGTCTTACAGACACGCGACAAGTAGCTACAGACCAGTAGTACGAAGAAATTCTTCGAAACAACCATATTTCATCACCAAGTTCCATCTTTATTTTTTTACGAGAATACATCACAGTAGCTTGAGCTACGGACACAATAGCAGTTTGATCCATAACAGTTTCGCGTACAGCAAAAGTCTTCCAACATATAATATCTCGTACATAAATTTGGTTAAGGAAATTCACAGCAACACACAGACTATTATTAGCTCTTCTGAAAAAACACATTTCCAAAATACCACGACCAGGATTACTTGTTAAACCTCGTATACCAAATCTATATAACAAATAAAGAAGAACGCAACTTTGTTGACATTGAGAAACTTGCTTCACAGACCATATTCTGTAGTAAGGGACTATCTCAGCATTCGCCTGGAGTGATTTCGGATAACCAAGACGAAGGATAAAGCGAATTAAGGATGGCCGGACAGGGACTCAAACCCAGGTCATCCCGATTGCGAGTCCGAAGTTTAACCCCGGTGCCACCTTACTCGGTTCTTTTAGTCAGTACTGTGTTTGGATGTGAAAAAAAAACTAATATTAAAATGTCTTACAGACGTCATTTGAAATAAATTATGTAAATCTGTCTAAATTCAAAATCAAAAGTTTCTATTTAGTTCACTGAATATATTTCACTGTCGTTATTTATGTGACTGTGCGTGATATTACTAAGAACTAAATATTCAGCACAATACACTTTTTTGCCAGCATAGTCCAAGAAAAGTATAGATGGATCAACTTTTTAATGTTTTGAGTGGCAGTTTTTTTTTCTTTTTAATAAAACGAAAGTATATTTACCCTTGAAGCGAATGTGTCACTGACAGTTTTTCAGCCAGAAATTACTGAACGTAGTAATCTTGCAGAATGGTAATACGAGAGAAGGAATATAAAAAAAACACACAAGTTAGTTAACATTACCGTGTGCGTTAACGTGTTACCTCTATCCTAACTCTTCGAAGTCGCAAAGAGCTCTGAAGTTACTTGAAATGTGAAATCATTTTGTGTGTTTGGATTAAAAACTTTCAAAGCATATTCTAATATTGAAATGTCAATGTCTATTTTGTACGAATGTCAATATCTATTTTGTACGTGCTACGTAAAGGAATCCCTCATAATTATTTCGTCGTATTAGCGGCTTTTATACGTACGCGAAGTTCCTTTGGAAAATGGGGCACGTTTGTGGCATTTCCAAAATTTATATCTTAATTGCAGTATGCAAAACGCTTTTCGTTATCTTACTTATTTAAGCATTATAAAAAATTTTTTTTTAAATTTATTTAGTATGATTTGATATTATTATGTCTTCTCCCACCAATATTTAGCTTTTTTGAGCAACCAAATATTTATATGATAATTACCAAATGTTTATAAATAATTACATGGTTGTAACTATGCTCCAGCAACAAATTATACGATTAGAACAACAAAGTATTTGTTTCGTCTGTAAAAATGCGTGGTTAAAAGAGAGTTTTTTTCTTTGTAGAAGTTCGTAGGACTATCTATGAATAGTTTAGAACAAATGTTTGCAGGTAAAATGACACGTGTAATTAAAAACAACCATATCACACATATGAGTTTCTTTCCAATTCTAATATTGTAACAGAATATTAGTATTAAAAATAATTATCGGCCACATGTTTTTTTTCAGTTGGCAAAACATTAAATTTCAACTAACAGCAAAATACCGTTACTCCCGCTGGTGCGACGGTATTTGGTTTATTGCGGGAATTTCAAGTTTCATACCCAAAGAATTCAATTAGTTTTATTTTAATATAAGCGGCTTTTACCTTGCCTCTCCACCCTCAAAGTAAAAGAGGAGCTGCTGTATGACGCATTTCCCAATAAATACACAAATTCTCCGTTGTACGGTCTTCAGAGGATTGTCAATTACAAGTGTATTAAACAGAACACCAGGTTCAGCCTAACTTAATCACAATGCAACAGTTTCATTATCCAGGTCAAGCTGCTAAACGAAGGATGAACATTACTCTAAGAATGACAGCAAAAATTGGAATTTGCATAATGTCAGTGAGGCAAGTGGAAAATTACTCGCGCCCTTTGTTTCAGGGGATGAATACCGAAATTAGTAAATATTTTCCCAGCACATATATTTTTTCAATATAAATCAAACACAAAGATTAGAATAATATATCACTCCTTTTTAAAATTTAATTTTCTGCTCATATAATTTTTTTTTTCACATTTCACCAAATAAATTAATTAATCAGAATTTCTCATAGCTCTGTGAAGGCAAAAGTTTATTTTAGGAAAAGTAAGGGAAGTTTAAAGCTTCTATGCACGGCTATGGAATGGCTGGCGCAGTTGAACACTCTTATACTTCCATGAACACATTTTCCAAAACGGAGACATCCTTGTCATACCACAGTCTTGAGGTTGCGNTGAACACTCTTATACTTCCATGAACACATTTTCCAAAACGGAGACATCCTTGTCATACCACAGTCTTGAGGTTGCGTCTATGATTAATTTAAAGTGTGTAATTTTCTGTTGGCTTTGAGAAGTGATGCGTGAGGACAGAGAAATCTCGCAAAGGCGTAACTGACCAAGTTACCAACGAGCATCCGATAATCACTCAAAACAAGTATCTATTATGGAGGTTAGTATGCCATGTGCTGGAGGAAACGAGAGATGGAGCCCTATAATTTCCAAAAGGATCAATGGCTGTTACCATTTGATATTCAACGTTGTCACTCTACAACCACACTCTAAGAAATTACTCAAGAATTTAGCACATTAACACGTATAGTAAGAAAGTGCAGTTCGCTAAGTTTTCTCCCATACATTCATGGTAGAGTTTCTACAGTTGCTCAGGAAAGAATCAAATTTGGTACAAGTTCCCAGTTCATTATACACTCAAGAGCCATTAAAACTGGTACACATGCCCAATATCGTGTAGGGCCCCAGCGAGTACGCACAAGTGCCGCAAGACGACGTGGCATGGACTCGACTAATGTCTGAAGGTATGCAGGAGGCAATTTACAAAATGAATACTGCAGGTCAGTCCACAAATTCAAAGGAGTGCGAGGCAGTGGAGATCTCTCCTGAACAGCACGTTGCAAGGCATCCCAGATATGCTCAATAATGTTCATGTCTGGTGATTAAGGTGGCCAATGGAAGTGTCTAAAGTCAGAAGAGTGTTCCTGGAGCCACTCGGTAGCAACTCTCGACGTGTGGGGTGTCGCATTGTGCTGCTGGAACTGTACACGTCAGTCGGAATGCACAATGGACATGAATGGGTGCAGGTGATCGGACAGCATACTTACGTATCTGTCTCCTGTCAGAGTCATATCTAGACGTATCAGGGGTCCCATTTCACGCCAACTGCACACGCCCCATACCATGACAGAGCCTCAACCAGCTTGAACAGTCCCCTGTTGACATGTAGGGTCCATGGATTCATGAGGATGTCTCCATATCCGTGCACGTTCATCCGCCCGATAAAATTGAAAACGAGACTCGTCAGACCAGGCAACGTGTTTCCAATCATCAACAGTCCAATGGCAGTGTTGGCGGGCTCAGGCAAGGCTAAAGATTTGTGTCATGCAGACAACAACGGTATACGAGTGGGCCTTCGGCTCCGAAAGCCCATATCAATGACGATCCGTTGAATAGTTCGCACGCTGGCACTTTTTGATGTCCCAGCATTGAAATCTGTGCCAATTTGAGAAAGTGTTGCACGTCTGTCACGTTTAATGATTCTCGTCAGTATTCGTTTGTCCCGTTCGTTCACGATCATTTTCCTGCAGCAGCAATGTCGAAGATTTGATGTTTTACCGGATTCCCGATATTCACGGTACACTCGTGAATTGATCGTACGCGAACATCCAAATTTTATCGCTACCTCGGAGATGATATGTTCCATCTCTCGTGCGCCGACTATAACACCACGTTCAAACTCACTTAAATCTTGATAACCTGCCATTGTAGCAGCAGTAACCGATCTAGCAACTTTGCCAGAGGCTTGTTGTCTTATACGCATCGTTGTCCGAACGCATCGTGTTACTTTGATTGGTTCCATATCTGTGTAATTTGCGTACGCACGCCTTTACAAGTTTTTTTGGCTCTCCAGTGTAGGAACATTACTTTATTTTTAGCCGAAAAGTTGGGCAATGTTCCAAACATTGTATAGGTTAAAAACGTCTATTATAATTTAGGCAATTTACTTTAAAAATGTGTTACAGTACACCAATTTCCTGCCTNGTATAGGTTAAAAACGTCTATTATAATTTAGGCAATTTACTTTAAAAATGTGTTACAGTACACCAATTTCCTGCCTATGGTTTGTTAAGGATAAGTCTTCTTCGCGGTGATAGCGGCTTCAACAACAGAAACAATCACTTCTAGGAGAATGTGAACCCGCGTGACNACAGAAACAATCACTTCTAGGAGAATGTGAACCCGCGTGACCTTTCTTTTGCATCACCTTAGCGTTGACCAGTTATATATCTAAATAACGGTGCTTATCTTTCACAGTCATGTTTCGGGTCCCCACATATTCTGCGCAACTTACTGCTTGCGATTATGGAGAAGATCTTACCCACGGATTCTCAGAACATTTGGTTTAAAAAGAATGGTGCCCCTTCACACTTCAGTTTCACAATATTGAAGCATTTCAACGACATCTTTGACCACATATTGATAAGGAGAAGGGCACATGTTCCATAACCTGAACACTCGTTGGATCTCAAACCTGGTTTTTACATGAGAGGGTATAACAGATGTACTTTGTACCTCACTTCGTGGGAACTGATTGGCTCAATCAATGAAATATTTCCAAATTTCACAAATGCGGTATCCTGTGCGCATTTGTAATTCGGTGAAAGTTAAGCCTATTTAATAAGCGTGATGATGGTAAGGGGAGCGTTTCTTGTACATCGTTGTAATGTTGTAGTTGTGTGGCACTCACAGTTATATTGCGTATAGACAAGCGCAAAGAGTACTATATTATAGGATTTATAGCTATTTGAAGACATGCGGGAAGTACGGTGCTGCAATAATGTTACCCTTAATGTGACTGCCAAACCGTTACATTTGTATATATAGCTTCATTACGCTTTTAAGTTTTGAACTTAGTGTATTTTGTACAACCAATTTACACCCTATGTACATTAAAAGCTGTATATTATATATTGCAGCCAAAGAAGGATAATTTCACATTTCGAAGANTAGTGTATTTTGTACAACCAAACGACTGTTTGAAAAGTTGGTTTTCTTCTGTATATGTACTCTCAAAGCCATTCACTAAATATTCTCTAATATATTTTGTCAGTCATTTTAGAAATGCTCTACGATGAGAATTTTATTCCCGTGTGCCATTCTATATCTGCCAGGTGGCGTCCAGACACGTTACAGAAATATTCACTGAAATAGGTATGACATAAATTAGAGCATCATTACAATTGTTTTGATGAACCCCTTTAATTTATGACGTCCATGAGTAACCACCTGTTACAATGGCAGATATATCTAAAATAGATATATATGACGATGCATTTCAAATTATTCATTTTAAAGCTGCGTATAGTCTAAGCTATTAAATTACGAAATATTCCATAGGAAATAACAAAATACGTGCATGTGCATATTATCAAATTTTGAGCCTGCAGGAAATACTAACAATTATTTTCACGAAATGGCTTATTTCATATGTTGTTAGTTCGGAGTGAAAATTTAAATATAATTTGGCGTATGGTGACAGAACGTCCATGTTTAGTAGTATCTTAATTTTTACACAGGGTTTTCTAATGTAATCTGGCAAATTGCATTAAGATACTAAGTTAATAAAATTACAATGAAATTTATTAAGTACTATAAGAAATCGTAGGAGAGCAGTAAAGTCACAGTCAATAGGGGAAATTTTTCGTTTTTACAGTTTCACACATTTTCTACATAATCTTAAAAAGCACTTATGAGAAATTTGGTTGAATATTGTAATTCCTATGTTCCTTGGATATCTTGATATTCACACGCGAACTTATATTACTTGAAGGGTTTGACTATATTTGTGAGACACTGGTAGAATTATTGGCATGTTAATATCGAAGACTATGATCGAAGTTTTGGCCATTGACTTCCTTACATAATGAGCACCTCGTGATGATGCCCTGCTCAAGGCTTTGCAGATTTCTTCTTCGTGATAAATTGGCTTTTATTAAAACAGGCTTTTTAAATATCCGCACAGGACATACGCCGAGGCTGTAGCCGCTCACTTAGAACTAGCTTTCCAGCCCAATGCTAATCTGTGTGATTCAGCGTTTGTGGCTCGCGTTGATAGAGACTTACAAGTGCGTTTGTAGCAGTCTTCAGCTGCTGAGCCAGAACCCATGCATGCTGACAAGATCAGGCAAATTATTAAAATTACGAAGCCACTTAAAGCACCCTAGTTCGGCTCCCTGCATGCCATAGTTCTCAAGCAGCTGCCCGACAGTATGCTTGAAGCTATAGCCAAGTGCTTTAGTGCAAGTTTGAATCTTGCACGCTTCCCCACCTCCTGGAAATGTGCCACAGACATTGTTTTTCGTAAGCCTGATAAAGACATGGAACTATTACAGAATTACCGCCCCCATAGGTATGCTCAGTTCGATCTCTAACGTTCACGAACCGGGGATCGAGTGAGCCACGATTACGGATGGTCACGTCCAGTCCAGATGTTACCGGAGATGTTGTCGAAATGGTAACATGGCGACCAAAACATGCCGGAAAACCATCATGTTGTCAACGGCACATCATGCACGCGCTCCGGCTGAACGTGTTGCAGAAACATCAGACGCCGCCACCAGTTGAACCAGGGAGGCAACATACAGGGAACATAGAAACTGAATGACAGTTCCAGCGCACGTATCGACGAGAAATCGATTGTGTGAATCTCTGTTCGACACGGCGCACAGCAAGCAGAACGGCCCATATGTTTATATCTAGATGCAATGTTCCCTGAAACGAGGGTTCCTGGAGTAATGAAAATGTTGTTACTTTGCATCATTTTTGTACTTTTACTGTGCAACAGAGAGACGAAGTAAATTAAATATAAAGGCCTAGTTAGATATTATAATATATAAAAAATACTGAGTATTATTCGGAGAAGCATTTATCTAACATTATACACTGAAGAGCCAAAAAAAAACTATTACATCTGCCTAATATCGTGTAGGCCCCCCCGAGCACGCAGAAGTGCCGCACGACGACGTGGCATGGACTCGACTAATGCCTGAATGTATGCAGGAGGCAATTCACACTATGATTCCTGCAGGGCAGTCCACAAACCCAATCTGCAACAATTTTAGAAAGGGTTGTACGTCTGTCACGTTTAATGATTCTCGTCAGTTGTCGCTTGCCCCGTTATTTCACGATCTTTTTCCGACCGCAGCGATGTCGAAGATGTTATGTTTTACCGGATTCCCGATATTCACGGTACACTCGTGAAATGGTCGTGCGTGAACATCCAAATGTTATCGCTACCTCGGATATGCTATGTCCCATCTCTCGTGCGCCGACTATA
>NQII01007116.1:3336-20315 GCA_002778355.1 Clitarchus hookeri | reverse complement strand
ATACGAGGTTAGATTACGAACAATAGTAAACATGAGAGGCCTGTCGCCTGTTTCCATTGGCTGAAATTAAAAACAAAAACACTGATTGGAAACTGCCAATACTGTAGGTGTGTTTCCGTATGCCAGATCAGTTCTTACTACATAATTATTAGCGCATAGTTTGTTTATTGTAAACCCAGCTTTACGCTGGTAGCCCGCCAACTGTGATACTCCGGTAGTTCGGAGGCCTGCTCGCGGTTCTCACCATAGTCTTTCTGACACTTCACCACTTGATGATTGGTTCAGATGGGGTATGTAGGTGAAATTTGGCTTCATACTGCTCGTAGTCTTTCGACACATTTAACAGCCAACCAGGTGCAAATTTGCGCATAAATCGTGGAACTGAGAGCTTGTTTAGTATTTCACCACATCTGGAAGTGTGTTTGCAAAAAGGTTTGTGCAATGTGTTACGACGAGCACTGGCGTGAACCTGCCTTTAAACCAACATACTTGCTGAACGCACCCGTAGGTAGACACCGCAGTATTCAGGACAATTTGCAAACGCCCGCGGTGAAAGAACGCTAATTCGACGCTAGCCCCGAGGACACGTCAACACGGGCCTACGGGAACAAGACAAGACCACAGCAGTTTCGCCACGAGGCTGAAGGTCAACCAGGGCAAGTTTATAATACAGAATCGTTAATAAAAGTGTACCGCGCCCAGAAAAGCTGTCTGTATGCAGCCGACCACCGAGATGAGAAGATGTTGACCTGAACGCAGCGCCATTCCTGCACGACCGCCGTTTCCGTAATGACGACCAGCCTACAGCGACGACTCAAGAGAAGGTGAGAGAGCAGATATGGATATAAGACTATATAAAGATGTGTCACTAATCTAAAATGATATCCCTCCGCGCGTATAGTAAATGTAATTTTATTACATTGGTGCAATCCAGATATAGTTCTAAATATAACAGTTCTATACTTTTATGTTGCACTTTGTGATTTAAAGACCTACAATATGAAATACCAAATGTATGGTTCGTAAATATAGTTATAACGAACCAGAACAAAAGCCTGCTGCCCTTTTCTCGAGCCTGGCACTTGTGTGCCTCTGGTGCTGCTCAATGTTGCGTAACGAGGAGAGCCAAGTGTAAGGCATTTACCGTCTAACAAAAGCGCAATTGTCAGTCTGAAATAAAATATGTGTAAAAAATATCGGTATAATTAAATATCAACATGTTTAACTCAGGCCTGCAAATAAATCGTCTTACCTAGTATTACTTTATCTGGGTTTATACCTACCTACTTTCTCGATATTATCTACAAAGTAAGCCGTACGAAAATGATCCTAAAGAGTCTCGCAGTTAATTTTTTCACGGAAGTATTTGTTNTATTATCTACAAAGTAAGCCGTACGAAAATGATCCTAAAGAGTCTCGCAGTTAATTTTTTCACGGAAGTATTTGTTGAAGCATTCTTAATAAGACATGTGAACGTTAGGTGCGGCCATGTGTGGCCTCCAGAGGAAAGTGCACAATAGCCGCGAGGATTTTCTATAGTCGCTTATACACGCTTGCTGGGACTCGTGCCCCCGACATGACTGGCCACGTCACGATCGCACACATCTCATCGCCCAGTTCCACGTGACTCGCGTTCCACGTCTATTGTCTCCTCCGCTATTGTAAGCACGTCTGCCCCGTTTTCCCATTTAAAAGATGACCATCTTTATAAGCTACAAGACGGTTAACTTCTATAAGGAAAATCCGGGCAGACTTAACAAAGATCTTTGTGTAGTTGTAAAGGAAACAATGGAAAGTAAGTTGCAGAAAGAAATATTATAACAAATGTTAAAAACTACTTGATTCAGAAACCACTGTGAACCCAAATTCGTGTAAAAAAAATCACCCATCTGCACATACTGAAGTAAATAATTAAACTGTTTAGTCGTGGTATTAAATTGCCAATTTCCAAAAAATTGTTAATATCACGTAATAAATTTTTTTCGGCCTACGACAGTAAGAAAGAATACTACTCTGTATTTATTTATGAGTTGTTTTAGTTAATAGTTGTGATTTCTTTTATATTGAAGCCATTATCCATTTTCGGCTCTCAAAATTATTTTAGAATTCATTATTGTTTTTGAAAATTGCAATACCGAGAAAGAGTTTGCCGGGATGAATCCAAACTCGGACGATGCGTAGAACAGTGTACCAGCAATAAGTGCTTGCGAATGCAGAGAGATGGCGTACACGTAGGCCCAGCAGAGTCCTCTCGTATGTGACCGGGAAGGTCAGTGTTACGCAACGCTCAGTAAGTGTAGAGCCGTCAAACGAAGTGACAGCAAGTGCCAGGATGCCTCGTCGATGTCAAAGGGTGCCATATTAGCATTTGAGTGAGTTCAAAGGGGGCAGAATGATTGGTCTCCGGGAAACGGGTCTGTCATGCCGTGACATTTCGGCTCGTTCAGGGCATGCTGCTACGGCAGAGATGCGTGTGTGGAGCCAGTGTATAGAAGGGGGTCGTACGCAGCGACGAGCGGGTACTGGACCACTCAATGTGAGCACAGCACGGGATGACCGCTATCCTCTCCACATGACCGTAACAGACCGTACAGCCTCGTCAAAGCGTTGGTTAAATACTGGAGCACTGCAACAGGTGTCGACCTGTCTGCGTCGACGGTTAGACGCCGTCTGCTGCGGGCTGGACTGGTGGTACGCATGTCATTACGCCGGCTTCCATTGTCCAGAAACCACAAACGCCTCAGACTGCAATGGGCACGTGAACGCCGTCGCTGGCGTGCTGAGTGGCAAAATGTAATGCTTTCGGAAGAGTCCCGCTTCAACCTGTCCTACAGTGATGGCCGCATACATGTTAGACGCTACGGTGGTGACAGCAATCTGCTGGCAGCCTGCATTGTGGAGCGGCATAGCGGACAAACGCCAAGTATGATGGTGTGGGGTGCCATTGTATACAAAATGCGTTCTTGGCTCCTACGTATTAAGAGAAATCTGAATAGCAACAGCTACTTCAGGGAGGATAACTGTGGAAATGTTTAAAAATATTAATAGAATATTTTTTAGTTAAATAGAAAATGTTATTAGTACTTTGTAAAATAATGGTTATGTCTAGCAATTATTTGAATTTGTGCCTTTGGGATTATCACAGCACTAATTTTGTAGCATTTTCGCATAAATATAACTCAGTATTTGCTATTTTAAGGCCATGCTTGTATATCATTTTTACCATCGTCAGTACTGCGTAGGAATGAACACTTATAGGCTATTCAAGGTAAAGTGAGCACTTTTGGAAGCCCTCTCATTTGGAATAATAGTCAATAAATATTTTTATTTTAGCCCTAAACGCTAACTTTCAAGTGCGATTGAATATACCCAGTATTTTTATTACTTAAATGGCAATATTAAAAAAAAAAAAATGGTTAAGGGATAAACAAGGGCTGAAAGGAAAATATAACTAGGGTTTCAAAAGTGCTCACTTTGCCGTGAACAGCCCAGCCTATAAATAATTGAAAACAAGTAGTTTCTTGAAATTCAACTGTCTTACAGGAGAACACTTGTAATAGCTGCTGTGTTTAATCATGAAGAACATTCGAAACGAATTAACAGTCACGAGAGAAATTAATATTTCCCACACTTCATGCGCACGTAAGTGTGCATGTTTCAAACGTTGCCTTCTGTGGAGGGCCACTGCATTGGGACCCGGTTGCAGGGGTTTGTTATTCCGCACTCAAGATTATGCAAACAACAGGGAAATTTCTCTAATGGCTCTACGGGCTGGCACAAAGGGCAGTCAATCGCATGGTAANCAGATTATGCAAACAACAGGGAAATTTCTCTAATGGCTCTACGGGCTGGCACAAAGGGCAGTCAATCGCATGGTAATTAGTACAGTTCATTAACCGAGCGAGGGACGTACGTACGTGTGATAACTCGACGTCCTCAGGTAATTAAACCACAAATACACACAAACAATCAACCTTAATTAGTTACGAAATATCTGGTACAGTGGTCACGTTGTCTTCAGCTGTACTGCAAAGTGACCCAGTTAATTCGATATTGTGTGTAAATTAGAGGCGAGAAAATGGTAAGAACTCACTGAACGAAATGTTGTGCCTAATATTAAGCGCAATTTTGTCTTTTATGGTCATTTAAAATTTTTAATATGGTTGCCTTTCCATCTTTAAAAATTACATGTAAATAAATTAATATTTAATGATTTTTAAATGCAGAAAACGAACCTCTACGATTCTCTTACTATTTAACCGCAAAAGTCAAGTAGAATGAAAACCCTGGGTAGAAAACTTGTATTTTGAAATAATGTGAGTGTTATAAAAGTTTGTGTTTGAACAAATACAAAATAGAATCAGAAATCTGAAATACAGTATTAGGTATAGTGTGTTAATAAAGAATCTAAACTTAATGTGCAAAATCAGGCGAAACAATAGGCTTGAATTTAAACGTAGATACCACAGTAAGTTTTATCACATTTTTGTACTTCTTAAAAATGACCTGTTATTTACCGGTGAAATGGAGAATACTATTTTCCTCCAGCATACATGATAGTATTAGTTCAAAGTTGCCCAAGCTATTATATTGAAATTATACTATGCATTTAATTCGATTAACCACAAATGTATTTAGGGTACATCTTGCTATACATAAAAATGTATCATTTATATGATTAGAAATTAAATGGTTTATGATTTTAAGTGGCAACCATTTCGTATAAGTACATTTTTTCATGCCTTAATAGTTAAAGCAAATATTTTCTATTGACAGCTTTACTCTCCTATAAACTAGGAAAAAATACACAGTGGAAGCGACTGAGATCCGTTAAGAAACAGACTTGATGTGTTCAAATTTCAATGTTTTACTAAAATCTGAGTTTATCAATCCCATAACACTGAAGAGTAAATATAATATTTTTACTGCTTACTAGAATGAAGTTTGTTTAATTTTTAGAAAAAATATATTCATATTTTTTACTTATTAGCTGGTTCTCTCGGAGTTTCTGATAATTGCGTATTAAAAAAAATTATATTTAATATATTTTATTGAATATGGAGAAGAAAATTATGTACATACTTTTGTTGTTGACAGTTTAAACAAGCAAATAATTGTTCAAGCCGTAACGATGATCATCTAAATAAGGAATGTAAAATAGGAAGTTTTAAACTTTGGTTGTGTATAAAATAATTAATACGCTTAAAATATTTGATCCATAAGGTATGCTTTCACTATGATGGCACCTTTACCAAACTTCGTATTTATTCATTCTACACAAAGTCCTGTGTCACAAGAAATGGCTAAGCACAAAAATTAGACACGTTTCTTTATTAGATTTTTCCAAAATATCTTTCAATTTCTATTTCAGGTATTTAAAAGAAATGGTATGATGCGTTCTGTACTTAATGCAACACAGCTTGTTACAACTAAAGAGCTACAGGATTTATGTNGATGCGTTCTGTACTTAATGCAACACAGCTTGTTACAACTAAAGAGCTACAGGATTTATGTTCTGCTACAGTTATGTGTACCAATCATAGCGTGGAACAAAAACAAGGTTTACGAATCAGTTACACGCATGTAAGACCATTGGCCATAATTTCGCAGTGTACAGTGTAGACCAAAAATTACTTAAAATTTGCTCTATGTCCACAATTGTGTGTACTGAGACGTAACGGGTTAATCAAGATNTGTAGACCAAAAATTACTTAAAATTTGCTCTATGTCCACAATTGTGTGTACTGAGACGTAACGGGTTAATCAAGATAATTTTTAGCATCCAGGCACAAGGAATCGTTCTACTTTTGTTCGAGAATTTTTCATGGAACTTTTAAGTTATGACTTACTCTAATAAATATTGTTGTTATGAAGCTGTCATACTTCTGTAGATTATTAAAACCAATTACAATATGAAATAAGCTTCCAAAAACCATAAATTAAATTTACTGTTTTAATTTTTACGACCGTTGTTTACTTAATGATAGTCACACATATTAAGTTATTGGGTTTTTTTTATCTTCTATCGCGAACTTAAAAATGTATANTGTTTACTTAATGATAGTCACACATATTAAGTTATTGGGTTTTTTTTATCTTCTATCGCGAACTTAAAAATGTATAGAGTATTAATTTGGGCAGAGTGCGTGTTTCTGAAAATTCACTACAGTTTTGTTGTTATTATCATTTTTTTAATATTGACACGTTCATAAGATAGTTAACTTCGGACATATTTCGGTGAAATTGTTGAAACAAACGGGCGTATACCACTTCTCCGATTGTGCATTTATCCGATAGCTGCTGCTCCTTCCTTGGAGGGGAAAACATTATCCAGCCTCCCGCCACAGTAATTGTACCTGATCCTACTATCACATCCTCCTTTCACATGTAATCCACCAATAATGAACACTGGTAAAAGTTGAACTACACAACTAGGCGCCCAAGTTTAAAGGCGAACGAAATATACACGTGACGCACTAATAAAGTTAATTCAACCAAACATCCAACCCTCTGAATAGATTTAGAATGAAATGCTTCTATTATATATCTTTAGTCATTATATTTACATTTTCAATTTGATAGCAGGTATTACTTAATGTATCCGATGATTTAACGACAACTTAACTTAATAAAATGTATACTTACTTGATGAATTATTTTGCGATGTTTTAAGAATTCTCAAAGTAAACGGATTTTTTTCATAAAGGAAAAAATAAGTTGCCAACAGAAACGCCAACGCACACTAAACCGACGTCCCTCAAAATATTTGCAGCTTATTTTAAATATTATATTCTTCCCGCAACTGAAATATTTTTCTGTTGTAAAGCAATTTTCTCGTGTAGTGCGTTAAAAGATTAAATTTGACGATTTTTTTCCCAGCTGTCGTCTGAAAACATGCCGGTGAAAACTGAAACTGTTTTGTAAAAACGAAATTGTATATGTGGCTACGACCTGTATATGAACGACTTCTTTCAGCCAACTGTAGAGTGAAAGTGAGTTATAATAATTAAACTTTTTACTTAAGAAAAGATAAAACAATAATTTCGATTATGTGAGCAGCTGAAATAAAAAACCTAAACAAATTAAGTCTGCAGTATCTGACTTAAGAGTACCGTAGTAAATGTTAGACAAGGTTTTCAGATACATTTTTTATCCGTTTATCTTAATGAATTCTTTTCAATATCAGTACATTGCGTTGAATGGGGTTCACAAAAGAAATGTCCTTTATGCAGACGCACACAAATTTTGGCAAAGTTCCAATAATGCTGTACTTTATAAAATAATTCGATGTCATAAAATATGTCATCTTAGTTTGCAAAATATATTATATGCAAATATATAAACAGAAATGCTTGTTTACAATACTAATTAATCAGAAATTTGCAAAATATATTAAATTCGAGTGTAAAACAGATATGGTTGTTTTCAATGCTCAGTAATAAAAAACGAAAAGTTCGACTGAATAATAGAATGTAAATTAATATTAACGAAATTTTTACTTTTAGAAAATTTTCCCACATCTAAATAAAACTAATACCATTCTTTCATTGCACGTTTATGACACGAACGGTAATGTGGGTTTTTCACCACGTTATCCAGTCTTGCATAACAAGTTTCTCATAAGAGCAGTGGTTGTAAAATAATACCCACTCAGAAAGGATGGTATGTAATAAAAATTTTAAGTTTTTTAACTTACTATATTGGGTTTTTACTATTTCATCCCCATGTTAATAAAAAATTCCTGGTACTGCAAAAAAAGTTTTTTTGATACGTAATGTACTTAAGTTGGCAGAGAATGTGTATCGTTAATACAGCCAATGAGCTGCAGACGTGTTTAGAGCTCGGAGAAATGAACTAGTCGGACTGTAGAGCAGAAGCTAAATCAGTTACAACCATAAAAGGTGGCTGGGCACTGAGTTTTTCAGTGTACAGTACCAACCAAATACAACTTTACTGTGCAACATGTCGCCAATTGTCAGCACTGGGAATGATGGGTTAAGAAGAAACTAAGCAGGAAGCATATTACTTATAACTACTTGCCGCATGTTCTGTTTCACTACAATTTCTTTATCACTAATAATTATTTTTGTCACAAAAATTTACCAACGTATTTATTTAACATGAAAGTTTAGAACAGTAGAACTATGAACGTCGTTACACTAGATTAGGAAATATTACTCGTGCCCTATGATATTATGGTGCATCACAGATAAACCAGTAACCAAAAAATAAATTTTGAAATTACTCCCCCGCAACATTTCTCAAAGTACACTGAATAAGGATCGAGCAACATTTTTCTCTCGCCTTTCTGGGAGGCTACAGTAATATTCGTACTTTACGGAGGCCTTAACGAACATGAAATAAAATCCCATCTTGTCTTGGAATGTTGTACACTCAGAGTTTTATATTTATCTCGAAAAATGTGGACTTTTTACTTAGACCAATTTGTGATATCTTGACAGACCTATGGGCAGTTTCATGGTTGACTAATATTTAAAGGAAATCATGTATAAATATTTTAAGGACGCCTATATATATGACATTGTCTATATATACGTATGCACAATTATACACACATATACGACATCCTGCATATGCACATGTGTCACTGGGAGTTTTGCCCCCAAGGGCCACACTAGTTGCTCTTTGCTGAAAGCGTTACCTGCAACTCTCGGATCACGTCGAGTGTTTCTGGTGATGCCAGTAGACATACTCGTCTCATATACCCTGGCTGCCTTCCTTCTCCCGAAGACGCATATGTGCATCTTCATCTGTCAACTGGACTTCTCTCATTGCCTCTCCGGCGTTAACTGCGGGATGAATTCTAAGGTGGTCCGACTCCAGCAACTTTGTTCTTCTTACCGCTAATACCGATCTTCCTTCGTTCCCTCAGATAGGATGTTGCTAGCAGTTTTTATTGGCCTGTAATTTGGATAGGCATTTCTGTGGCTGTCAGTTCGAATTGTTGGTGCAGCTCTCTTCTGCCCAGTTCCTCGATTCCAGGTCTCGTGTGGCATCCCTGGACACCAGGCTCGTGAGTGACCCTCCTTCCCACAGTTCCAGCATTCTCGGCACCTACGTCGACAAGGGACATGTGTCTCCGCTTTTATGGAGTTCAGAAGTTCCCCTACCGTCGCCTACAGTCTGCTCAACAAACTCTCGGCCGTACTCGGGCCCAGCTGCCATGTCCTGCGGTTCCTTTGGGGGCACTAGATTCTCAAGAGTCATGTCCCGCCACACTCCCAACATTTCCGACGCCTATGCGAAAAAGAAAACTGGGTTTCCTAGTACAGACTGTACAGTACTGTACTGGCAGCAATGTCTATCATTGAGGTCTCCAACTTCCTCAAGACGTCCAGGAGGCTATCTTCATCGTCGTCATTGTATCGGGGTAGCTGCCTGTACTGCATGCCGGAACATCGGCTCCTGCTTCGCTGATCTCACCTCCTATACTTGGGCCAAGGCATTCCGCGTGCTAGGTGGCGATTCCAAGCGTACAGCTTGGCGATCATACGCATCGGCAATAGCATTCATGAGAAGGTTGACTGCGAAAACGTTGCGTGCCTCCTCGGTGCAGCCCTCCAGAGACAGGTGCGAGGACCGCCTTATTTACTACCACAGCTCCTGCAGTGGTTCCCCTAGTCGCTCGATGCGTCTTCTAAACTGGGCATTTGCAAGTATTCTATGTAAAGTCTACTTGTTTATGTGGTACCACAAAATATTACTATCGCTACAACAGCAGTGTGTTTATAAGAGTTGTAAAAATATTACATGGCACTTATGTAGTTTCTGTATGGAATACCTCCTGAATAGCCAGAGTGATATCCGCGGAAGGGTGTGCCTGCCGGCCAGTCAGGTACTGTTAGTCGGCGAAAATTAATAAAGTGAGTGGAGAGCAAAGGGAGGATGGTGGAGAGGGGGTAGCATCTTCCCCTCCGCGGGCGGGCAAGCAGTAATCGGAGAAATGCACAATCGGAAAAGTGGCCTAGTTTGCATAGGAGAAATTGACAATCGGAGAAGTGGTGGTCCCCCATTTATTAAAGTCAAGGTAATTTTATTTTGAAAATTGTTATGTTTTTGAGACACTTTAGAATTCTGATTTACATCACTGGCTTATATAATTATGAGCTATTTAAAAACATATGAATACCTGGAAAAGGTGTTTTGGAAATTTAAATACGAAATGCATTGAAAATATATGACGTATTTCAGTAGGCGAAAGAAAACCGGCAGTAAATTCGGTGATTAATTCGACATATGTTTGTAAATGAACCGCAAACTATTTTTTGGTATTCCTTTCATCTTTAACTTTTTTTTTACATTATCTATACGTACTTATTAGGTTAAAATTAATGAACATGAAAACATTAAAAAAATAAACACGACATTTAACTCTAAGGAAAATGCTCTCTGTTATAGCAAACCATTTCGTAAGTAATGTAACGTAATTTCTAATTTAAGGGTAATTTAATTAGCTGTAAATGTGTTTAATAGTAATGTAATTCTGCACTGTAAAGATCATTTTAAAAATTTGTAGGGCGAATAAAACCATTTATTTGAGGCTGTTTTGTTCACAGTAACAAAATAATGCTTTAATTCGAAGAGAAGTTTGCTGAAACATAAGTTTGCTTTTAATAAATGTTTTCTTTGCACTTTTGGTTTTATTCCAATATTGCTTTCCTCTATAGTAAATAAATGAACATTCTTTGAGCTGCTTTAGTTCATAGTAATGAAATATTACTTCGTACCTAAGGTAACAGTTCGGCAATGTTAAAGGTTTTTTGTTGTACATAGTAGTTTTCAGTAAGTAGCTATTTTTTAGAGGCAAATATTCATAAACAATTACAATCTGCAGTAACGAAACTGTAACTTAGCAAATGTACTTATAATCATCCTAAAGTTTTGCAATTCTCCACCTCACTAGCCTCAATTTTTCCCATTATATAATACTACATATATTCTGACCGATATTACTACCTGATATATCCTACCTGTCAAAAGTTTTTTTGAATACAATAAGACAATGGACGTGTGATGAAGGCGGGTAGGCTTATAATGTGAGGAATGAGGGTTCGGTTCTTGGAGCCGACATTGTAATTTTTTTTTTGTGAGCATAACTCTGAATTATGTATTCTCTCTCTTATTTACTAATCACGGCTGTTTTTTAAGAGCACAAGTTTTCTTTACAGTGTAACTAACATTAGGACAATGACCTCTGCGGAAATATTGTGATGACAATGCAATGTTCCAAACAATTATAAACAGGAATAGCAATATTTCAGGAATTATCAATACATGGATGTCAAATTTGCAAGACCAAAATATAGGAATAGCAAATTATCAGTTCAGCAGACAGTTCTTTGCACAGTTATGATCATATAGGAACTGTATTTTACTTTTAGGAAGCCTAACACAAAAAGATTGGATGTAGAAAAAAATCACTTTTGGCTGAAAATGGTGATTTGATTTAGTTAATACACAATGCAGGCTCTAGGGTATATATATATATTTATATCCGTAGTATGATTATGAAGAGTCTGGGGCATCGTCGTTTGGCGTAGGAGATAGGCGCCGGCCGGCCGCTGTGTTGTGAAATCACCCACCTGCCATGTTGTATCTGAGTGACATTGACTCTGATCCATGACGATGGCCTTGACCTTTGACCCAAAAAAACCGAAACATCCAAAAAATAAAATTAATTCAAATTTTAAAAAAAATTTAAATTATTAAAAATTAAATTAGAAAAATATAAAACATTGTTTAAAAAGTATCAAAATTTAGTTAAGAAAATTAAACTGCCGAAGGTACCCACACCCCTCCAACCATACTAATTTCGCTATCTTCAAGGTTATCGAATCGAAAGTCAAGATATGGAAAATACTGTGAAACATCATACTGTAAATATACGTCACGAGAAAGAAGTCAACCCTCGGCACAGTTTTTCGTCTGAAGCCAGAGGTGACAGATGGTTCTCTCACCCCTCGTCTTTTAGCATTCTGACTTGTAATTTCAGACATTTAATTCCATCAGGTCACAGGATGTTATCAAGCATGCACGCAATACGCACATATATTCCAGTGAAATAAAAATTCTGTTGAAATTTGGAATATCGGTTAGGGCCAGTTAGTTTCTGGTGGAATATGAAACCTCATAAAATATGGTAATAGAACTTAGTTTTTTCATTTACATATTTCCCATCTCTCTTATTTGCAACGACGCCACCTCAGTACCTGTGCTGCTACTGTAACACTACGTTTGCATACACCAAATGTGCTCGAAGACACGAAAAGTATGAATGTTCGAATAATGCAGATAGAGTGGTATATAAGTGTCGAAACTGTGGCATGGCATTTGCTAGGCGCGATAACTTGCAGAGGCATGCAAAAAACGTGCGTAACTGTAGGACCTTCACCTGCCAAAATCTGCCATGTACAGTCTCCTCAGCAGAGTATGGGTGTTCTTCCCACAAAACCAAGGGTTCAGGATGAGTATTTCCCATTGTGCCAGCGACCATCACGTCCAAGAATCGTGGCAGGGTCTGGGTTGATTAATGATAATGGTTTCGTGGAGGTCCAAACTGTATTCCAAAACAGTCTAAATACGTGTGTCTCCACAACGAGAGCGTGTATTCGATGGATGTTTGCACATTTTTAGCTCTAACGGGGCAAAATATCGCTGTTGGCTCTCCACATATACACACCATCAATTAAATTTCATTTACGGCTCTAACGCAGCTTTGCAAAACCGACCCCATTCAACGAAAGGAAGGTATTGGAATCAAAAGTCAAGATACAGAAAATACTATGAAACATAATACTGTAAATATACGTCACGAGAAAGAAGCATATAAATAGCGTGTATCGGAGTAAATATTAACGAAAAATCAATCACCGAGTGCTCCTTCCCCTCTGAACAAGATGTTTGCACCCTCAATAACACGTTTGTTTAAAATTTATTTTGGAAAAAATCATGTGCCATGATGGATGCGTTATGCAGATTTCTATAAAGTAATCATTACTCGAAAAATCCAAAAACTGAGTAAAAACCACTTCACTAACCCTGCGGTATGCAATATGCACAGGGAAGTAGCAGGTGCATCCACCCTCACCAAGGCATTGACGCTCATCATTACAAACATCACCTTCCAAGTTTAAAATCAGTACATTAGGATATTTAGGCTGCTGGAAAAAATACCCATATGGTTACTCCACGTGCGGCAACTTTTCTAGCGCCCATTGTCAACATATAAAACTTTTAATAACCATAAATAGTGCGCATATAGCAAGTTTTCCAAGGGAAAAAAATGTATACCTTGAGGAGACGCTAGCGTACAGATACACATATCAGAAGNGCATATAGCAAGTTTTCCAAGGGAAAAAAATGTATACCTTGAGGAGACGCTAGCGTACAGATACACATATCAGAAGCAAAAAAAAAAAATCACAAAAAAACTGTTGCTTTCGGCAAACGAAATTTCAGTATTTTCATAAATTCGCGTATGCTCGCTCCATTAAGTGATATATCTGATATGCAGTAAAACACCCCCACCCACCTTTCGCAATTTCATCCCGTCCAGAGACACAAACACAGTGCTACGTGACTTTAGCAGAATGAAATTGTGACGTGCGAAAATGTGTGTGTATGTATGTTTGACCTCTATACCAGCAGCAGCCAATAGTATTCAATCTTTATGAATTACGCGAAATAAAACGTAGTTTTACTCCCGAGATGCTAGTCCAACATGCACGTTTATTCCACAAAATTAATTCCAGCAAATACACGCGCATACAGCTCTCATTCACCACCCTTCATCCTCGTCGAGACACATAAAGAAAGACTTCACAAATGCCAAAAAAAAATTAGAGCATATTGCAGCCAGTGCATTACAGAGACCATAAAATTTAAGATTTATATTAATCTCTTTCGAATGTATAAAGTAAATTCTATGTACAATTATTTTTGTAATTATATTCTGGATCAAACTCCCCCATTGTTTTTTTTTTGTATAAAAAATAAAATGTGAAAAATCTTTATTAATTACGGTAAAACAAAATATATATTTGTGATTATGTGAAACTAAGAAATCAGGCGGAAAAACGGTTATTCTCAACTTGCTCATATGTCAGACACAACACGCAAGCACACACACTTACAATCACACGGAGCCCGAAATATCCCAATTGCAGGCGAGACTTACAGGCGCATAATAACTATTAAGAGAGAAGCGTTCTTAAAGACGTGGATACGAGTTCCATTACGGAAGTAAGCGAAAGACACGTGCAGTCGTAACCTGAGCTCGCGCACACGTCCAGCCTCGCTGCATCAGGTGTTTATTAGACTTTGCCCTAGCGCACTGACCGCCGGAGAACTCTGGTAAGGCCGCGGGGTTTCTTGTCGCTCCAGCGGTATGTTTTATTTCTCACACACGCCAACCTTAATTCATACGATAGTAAACACAGATGACATCTGCGCACACACGTCAACGCCAGGGGAGAACCATGTTCAGGAGTGCCAGGGTTCGATTCTCGACTCGTTCAGCAAAATTTCTTTTTTTTTTTTTTATCATTCCAGGTGAATGCTAAGACGATTTCTTGGCCGAGTCCTTACTCGTTTCCGTTTGCCCTAACAACTTCCCCCGTCTCAAAACACTTTTACATTTTTATTATAAATTTACCCTGTACACCACCTAGAAAATGAAAAGTCACGCTACTATTTTACGTTAGTCAAATAAGCAAACACCAACGAGAAAGATATCCGAGTCTAGAATGGCAGAATGGACAGATTACCAAACTAAAACATATCATTATAAAATTTTTTCTTGTATCATAGTAAAAAAAAAATGTTTACTGGAGTAAAAATTGGATGTTCTCTATGAAAACTTAACTCTTAAAACCTATCGTGTTCTTTTTTCCCGATTATGAGAAGTAAATTTACATTTTTAGGGAAAACAAAGTTTTTCCACGAAACGAAAGAGAACTGCAGTATGTCTTTATATTGTCCTGAGCACCCACAGTTTAAAACACATTCGGGCATGTTAAGATAGAGCATTTGGTAGGACGTTATGATTCGTGAATTCAGTCGGGTCTCCTGCGCCTGTGACCTATGAGGTTAAACAGGTGTAAGATTTCAGATTAGCATACGTTGTGCACAGCGCCCATCACTAATTTTATTCAGCCACAAAGCCACGTCAGGCATTTTACCCACTTCAGTAGTTACAGTATTCCATGTTGTGCACACCGGCCAGATCTCATAAGGTCTGAACCCAGACAATAATTGGCACCGCAGTGCTTTAATTGGCTGCAGTTGAATGCAATCCAATAGAAGGAGATTACGCTCCTTCTAATCGCGGTGAGTGGGCGTGGATACCACCTCACCTGTCAATAGCATCGTAGAGAGTTGAATCTGCACTCGCCACCTTGATGGGGTCGAGGACTATCCAACATCTACGAACGCGCTTCGTGAACGAGTCCTCTTACTAAGTGGACCAGACCGTCAGTCGGGTGGCCAAAGGGAATCAGTTACAAAAGCTCCTACGTATATGGAAGTATGTCACTAAATTTCTCCGAGTCAGTAAAATTTGAGTAGCCATGCCGCCATTTCTATTGGGATTCGAGTGCTCTGCACTAAATAATAGAAATAGGAATGAATGTAATCCATATGAGCTAATACTTCGGACGCAATATATATTCCGGTTAAATAAAACACGTAAAACACTAACATTAATAACTATTTACGATTTCGGTATAGTACAAATATTTCATAAGAGTAAATTAATTTAGAGTCTTAATTTTATTGGTCCAAAGAATCATAAACTGTTGGTGCTTTTGATCATTGTGATAAAATTAATGGTACTGTTTAGAAATATTATAAAATTTTACACGATCACACGCGACACTTGTTTTGCTAGTTATACACATATAAAAAAATTTGTAACACAAACGTTAATTTAAAAATGAGGTCGATAAGAAAAGTTGCAATGAGTATTTTCCTTCACTCACTTATGTTATATGCTATTTGATTTAAAGTAAACTGTTTTTTTCTGCATTTTAAGTTTTCCAGTACAGTATTGGACCATTTACTATTACAAGAACAAGAGTTATTTTTTATTTAGTTTCAGAAAATCTCTTTATCACACCAGGCATTAGAATAGTAATACTGTACATTGGGTCCTAGGTCATTATTCTCTGGACGCGCTCATTATCACTTGATCTGATCACTCAGACCTTCATTAGTAAACTCTCCGTTTGAATCAGGAGGGTGGTGTGGGAGAGAAGGGTGGCGGCGGCGAAGGCGGTGTGCGGCGAGAAGAATAAACGATCGCCAGGAAAAAAAATTAAGGGGTGAAGTTACGCTGGCGTGTGAGGAGAGACAAAGTGTGAGAGTGAGTAAGAATGTGTTATGTTGGAGGGGAAAGGGGGGGTCCTTCAGAGCTTGGTGGAAGGAAAATAAATGGCGAATAAAGTGTAGAAATTTGACGATGGGTAGAAACAAAGAAATTTCGTGGATTCATTTAACGGGGGTTCTTTACATATTTTTTAAATAAAAAGTTTTGTAAAATTAGACATGTGCTGTGTTTTTTTATAGATGTCTAAACATTTAATGTATTGCAAGCGTTTTATTCGTCTGTTAGCATAAAAAGATCGAATTTTTGTTAATTTGAACTTTTATTACATTTTCCCTATAAACTTTAATATAACGTTTATAATAACATAAATAAAATAGGGGAGAAATAGGTGTGTTGATAATGCCTAGTAAGGAATAGATCTTATGGTAAATTTAAATAAAGCGAGTCCGCACGAATGTGGTGTGCTGTCTCCTCGGTGTAACTTTCGAGACTTTATATAAAGCTTTGTTTACATGAGACTGAGGAATATGTTGAAAGCAGAACTTTATTAAGGCACCAGAAACATTGGAATTAAGGCGAATGCACTATATAGTCCACAGTCCTTTATGTACTTGAGCTTGACTTTGTTGTCCAT
>NQII01007115.1:76744-100037 GCA_002778355.1 Clitarchus hookeri | reverse complement strand
CGAGGAATACCCAGACAGCACCCTTCTGGAGCACCCAGGCGGCACACTTCCGAGGAATACGCAGACAGCACACTTATGGAGCACCCAGGCGGCACACTTCCGAGGAATACCCAGACAGCACCCTTCCGGAGCATCCAGGCGGCACATTTTCGAGGAATACAAAGACAGCACCTTTCTGGAGCACCCAGGCGGCACCCTTCCAAGGAATACCAATACAGCACCCTTCCGGAGCACCCGGGCGGAACACTTTCGAGGAATACCCAGACAGCACCCTTCTGGAGTACACAGACAGCACACTTCCGAGGTATACCCAGACAGCACCCTTCTGGAGCACCCAGGCGTCACACTTCCGAGGAATACCCAGACAGCACACGTCTGGAGCACACAGGCGGCACACTTCCGAGGAATACCCTGACAGCACCCTTATGGAGCACCCAGGCGGCACACTTCCGAGGAATACCCAGACAGCACCCTTCCGGAGCATCCAGGCGGCACATTTTCGAGGAATACAAAGACAGCACCTTTCTGGAGCACCCAGGCGGCACCCTTCCAAGGAATACCAATACAGCACCCTTCCGGAGCACCCGGGCGGAACACTTTCGAGGAATACCCAGACAGCACATACCCAGACAGCACCCTTCTGGAGCACCCAGGCGTCACACTTCCGAGGAATACCCAGACAGCACACGTCTGGAGCACACAGGCGGCACACTTCCGAGGAATACCCTGACAGCACCCTTCTGGAGCACCCAGGCGGCACAGTTCCGAGGAATACGCAAACAGCACCCATCTGGAGCACCCAGGCGGCACAGTTCCGAGGTATACCCAGACAGAACCCTTCCGGAGCACACAGGCGGCACATTTCCGCGGTATACCCAGACAGCAGCCTTCTGGAGCACCCAGGCGAGACACTTCCGACGAATACCCAGACAGCACCCTTCTGGAGCACCCAGACGGCACACTTCCGAGGAATACCCAGACAGAACCCTTCTGGAGTACCCAGACGGCACCATTCTGGAGCACCCAGATGGCACCCTTCCGAGAATACCCAGACAGCACCGGTGCCGTCAGGGTGCTCCAGAAGAAGCTGTCTGGGCATTCCTCGGAAGTGTGCCGTCTGGGTGCTCCAGAAGGGTGCTGTCTGGGTTATCCTCGGAAGTGTGCCGCCTGGGTGCTCTTGAAGGGTGCTGTCTGGGTATTCCGCGGAAGTTGGTCGCCTAAGTGCTCCAGAAGGGTGCTGTCTGGGTATTCCTCCTAAGTGTGCCGCCTGAGTGCTCCAGAAGTGTGCTGTCTGGTAATTATTTGGAAGAGTGCCGCCCTGGTGCTCCAGAAGGGTGCTAGACAGCACCAGGCGACCCACTTCCGAGGAATGCCCAGACAGGATACTTCTGGAGCACCCAGGCGTCTTACTTTCGAGGAATACCCAGACAGCACCCTTCCGGAGCACCCAGGCGGCTCACTTCCGAGGAATACCCAGACAGTACCCTTTTGGAGCACCTAGGCGGCACACTTCCGAGAAATATCCAGAAAGCACACTTCCGGAGCACCCAGGCGGCACCCTTCCGTGGAATACCCAGACAGCACTATTCCGGAGCACCCAGGCGTCACCCTTCCGAGGAATACCCAGACTGCACCCTTCCGGAGCACCCAGGCAGCACCCTTCCGAGGAATACCCAGACAGCACACTTCTGGAGCACCCAGGCGGCACACTTCCGAGGAATACCCAGACTGCATCCTTCTGGAGCACCCAGACGGCACCGGTGCTGTCTGGGTATTCCTCGGAAGGGTGACATCTGGGTGCTCCAGGAAGGTGCTGTCTGGGTATTCCTCTTAAGTGTGCTGTCTGGGAGCTCCAGAAGGGTGCTGTCTGGGTATACTTCGGAAGTGTGCTGTCTGGGTACTCCAGAAGAGTGCTGTCTGGGTATTCCTCGAAAGTGTGCCGGCTGGGTGCTCCGGAAGGGTGCTGTCTCGGTATACCTCGGAAGTGTGCCACCTGGGTGCTCCAGAAGGGTGCTGTCTGGGTATTCCTCGGAAGTGTGCCGCCTGGGTGCTCCAGAAGGGTGCTGTCTGGTAATTTTTCGGAAGGATGTTGCCTTAGTGCTCCAGAAGGGTGCTAGACAGCACCAGACGGCCCACTTCCAAAGAATACCCAGACAGCACCCTTCTGGAGCACCCAGAGAGCACACTTAAGAGGAATACCCAGACATCACCATTCCGGAGCATCCAGGCGGCACACTATCGAGGAATACAAAGACAGCACACTTCTGGAGCACCCAGGCGGCACCCTTTCAAGGAATACCCAGACAGCACCCTTCCGGAGCACCCAGGCGGCACACTTTCGTGGAATACCCTGACAGCACCCTTCTGGGGTACCCAGACAGCACACTTCCGAGGTATACCCAGACAGAACCATTCCGGAGAACCCAGGAGGCACACTTCCGAGGTATACCCAGACAGCAGCCTTCTGGAGCACCCAGACGGCNATACCCAGACAGCACCCTTCTGGAGCACCCAGACGGCACACTTCCGAGGAATACCCAGACAGAACCCTTCTGGAGCACCCAGACGGCACCATTCTGGAGCACCCAGATAGCACCCTTCCGAGAATATCCAGACAGCACCGGTGCCGTCAGGGTGCTCCAGAAGGAGCTGTCTGGGCATTCCTCGGAAGTGTGCCGTCTGGGTGTTCCAGAAGGGTGCTGTCTGGGTTATCCTCGGAAGTGTGCCGCCTGGGTGCTCTTGAAGGGTGCTGTCTGGGTATTCCTCGGAAGTTGGCCGCCTGGGTGCTCCAGAAGGGTGCCTTCTGGATATGCCTCGGAAGTGTGCCACCTGGGTGCTCCAGAAGGGTGCTGTCTGGGTATACCTCGGAAGTGTGCTGTCTGGGTGCTCCAGAAGGGTGCTGTCTGGGTATACCTCGGAAGTGTGTTGTCTGTGTGCTCCAGAAGGGTGCTGTCTGGGTGCTCCAGAAGGGTGCTGTCTGGGTATACCTCGGAAGTGTGCTGTCTGGGTGCTCCAGAAGGGTGCTGTCTGGGTATACCTCGGAAGTGTGTTGTCTGTGTGCTCCAGAAGGGTGCTGTCTGGGTATACCTCGGAAGTGTGCTGTCTGGGTGCTCCAGAAGGGTGCTGTCTGGGTATACCTCGGAAGTGTGTTGTCTGTGTGCTCCAGAAGGGTGCTGTCTGGGTATACCTCGGAAGTGTGCTGTCTGGGTGCTCCAGAAGGGTGCTGTCTGGGTATACCTCGGAAGTGTGTTGTCTGTGTGCTCCAGAAGGGTGCTGTCTGGGTATACCTCGGAAGTGTGCTGTCTGGGTGCTCCAGAAGGGTGCTGTCTGGGTATACCTCGGAAGTGTGTTGTCTGTGTGCTCCAGAAGGGTGCTGTCTGGGTATACCTCGGAAGTGTGCTGTCTGGGTGCTCCAGAAGGGTGCTGTCTGGGTATACCTCGGAAGTGTGTTGTCTGTGTGCTCCAGAAGGGTGCTGTCTGGGTATACCTCGGAAGTGTGCTGTCTGGGTGCTCCAGAAGGGTGCTGTCTGGGTATACCTCGGAAGTGTGTTGTCTGGGTGCTCCAGAAGGGTGCTGTCTGGGTATACCTCGGAAGTGTGCTGTCTGGGTGCTCCAGAAGGGTGCTGTCTGGGTATACCTCGGAAGTGTGTTGTCTGTGTGCTCCAGAAGGGTGCTGTCTGGGTATACCTCGGAAGTGTGCTGTCTGGGTGCTCCAGAAGGGTGCTGTCTGGGTATACCTCGGAAGTGTGTTGTCTGTGTGCTCCAGAAGGGTGCTGTCTGGGTATACCTCGGAAGTGTGCTGTCTGGGTGCTCCAGAAGGGTGCTGTCTGGGTATACCTCGGAAGTGTGTTGTCTGTGTGCTCCAGAAGGGTGCTGTCTGGGTATACCTCGGAAGTGTGCTGTCTGGGTGCTCCAGAAGGGTGCTGTCTGGGTATACCTCGGAAGTGTGTTGTCTGTGTGCTCCAGAAGGGTGCTGTCTGGGTATACCTCGGAAGTGTGCTGTCTGGGTGCTCCAGAAGGGTGCTGTCTGGGTATACCTCGGAAGTGTGTTGTCTGTGTGCTCCAGAAGGGTGCTGTCTGGGTATACCTCGGAAGTGTGCTGTCTGGGTGCTCCAGAAGGGTGCTGTCTGGGTATACCTCGGAAGTGTGTTGTCTGTGTGCTCCAGAAGGGTGCTGTCTGGGTATACCTCGGAAGTGTGCTGTCTGGGTGCTCCAGAAGGGTGCTGTCTGGGTATACCTCGGAAGTGTGTTGTCTGTGTGCTCCAGAAGGGTGCTGTCTGGGTATACCTCGGAAGTGTGCTGTCTGGGTGCTCCAGAAGGGTGCTGTCTGGGTATACCTCGGAAGTGTCTCGCCTGGGTGCTCCAGAAGGGTGCTGTCTGGTAATTTTTCGGAAGGATGTCTCCTAAGTGCTCTAGAAGGGTGCTAGAAAGCACCAGGCGACCCACTTCCGAGGAATATCCAGACAAGACCCTTCTGGAGCACCCAGGCGGCCAACTTCCGAGGAATACCCAGACAGCACCTTTCCGGAGCACCCAGAAGGCACACGTCCGAGGAATACCCAGGCAGCACCCTTCTGGGAAACCCAGACAGCACACTTAAGAGGAATACCCAGACAGCACCCTTCCGGAGCATCCAGGTGGCACACTTTCGAGGAATACAAATACAGCCCCCTTCTGGAGCACCCAGGCGGCACCCTTCCAAGGAATACCGAGACAGCACCCTTCCGGAGCACCCAGGCCTTTACACTTTCGAGGAATACCCAGACAGCAGTCTTCTGGAGCACCCAGACAGCACACTTCGGAGGTTTACCCAGACAGCACCCTTCTGGAGCACCCAGGCGGCACACTTCCGAGGTATACCCAGACAGCACCCTTCTGGAGCACACAGACAGCACACTTCCGAGGTATACCCAGACAGCACCCTTCTGGAGCACCCAGGCGAGACACTTCCGAGGTATACCCAGACAGCACCCTTCTGGAGCACCCAGACAGCACACTTCCGAGGTATACCCAGACAGCACCCTTCTGGAGCACACAGACAGCACACTTCCGAGGTATACCCAGACAGCACCCTTCTGGAGCACCCAGGCGAGACACTTCCGAGGTATACCCAGACAGCACCCTTCTGGAGCACCCAGACAGCACACTTCCGAGGTATACCCAGACAGCACCCTTCTGGAGCACACAGACAGCACACTTCCGAGGTATACCCAGACAGCACCCTTCTGGAGCACCCAGGCGAGACACTTCCGAGGTATACCCAGACAGCACCCTTCTGGAGCACCCAGACAGCACACTTCCGAGGTATACCCAGACAGCACCCTTCTGGAGCACCCAGGCGACACACTTCCGAGGTATACCCAGACAGCACCCTTCTGGAGCACCCAGACAGCACACTTCCGAGGTATACCCAGACAGCACCCTTCTGGAGCACACAGACAACACACTTCCGAGGTATACCCAGACAGCACCCTTCTGGAGCACCCAGACAGCACACTTCCGAGGTATACCCAGACAGCACCCTTCTGGAGCACACAGACAACACACTTCCGAGGTATACCCAGACAGCACCCTTCTGGAGCACCCAGACAGCACACTTCCGAGGTATACCCAGACAGCACCCTTCTGGAGCACACAGACACCACACTTCCGAGGTATACCCAGACAGCACCCTTCTGGAGCACCCAGGCGAGACACTTCCGAGGTATACCCAGACAGCACCCTTCTGGAGCACCCAGACAGCACACTTCCGAGGTATACCCAGACAGCACCCTTCTGGAGCACACAGACAACACACTTCCGAGGTATACCCAGACAGCACCCTTCTGGAGCACCCAGACAGCACACTTCCGAGGTATACCCAGACAGCACCCTTCTGGAGCACACAGACAGCACACTTCCGAGGAATACCCAGACAGCACCCTTCTGGAGCACCCAGGCGAGACACTTCCGAGGAATACGCAGACAGCACCCTTCCGGAGCACACAGACAACACACTTCCGAGGTATACCCAGACAGCACCCTTCTGGAGCACCCAGACAGCACACTTCCGAGGTATACCCAGACAGCACCCTTCTGGAGCACCCAGACAGCACACTTCCGAGGAATACCCAGACAGCACCCTTCTGGAGCACCCAGGCGGCACACTTCCGAGGAATACCCAGACAGCACCCTTCTGGAGCACCCAGGCGGCACACTTCCGAGGAATACCCAGACAGCACCCTTCTGGAGCACCCAGGCGGCACACTTCCGAGGAATACCCAGACAGCACCCTTCTGGAGCACCCAGGCGGCACACTTCCGAGGAATACCCAGACAGCACCCTTCTGGAGCACCCAGGCGGCACACTTCCGAGGAATACCCAGACAGCACCCTTCTGGAGCACCCAGGCGGCACACTTCCGAGGAATACCCAGACAGCACCCTTCTGGAGCACCCAGGCGGCACACTTCCGAGGAATACCCAGACAGCACCCTTCTGGAGCACCCAGGCGGCACACTTCCGAGGAATACCCAGACAGCACCCTTCTGGAGCACCCAGGCGGCACACTTCCGAGGAATACCCAGACAGCACCCTTCTGGAGCACCCAGGCGGCACACTTCCGAGGAATACCCAGACAGCACCCTTCTGGAGCACCCAGGCGGCACACTTCCGAGGAATACCCAGACAGCACCCTTCTGGAGCACCCAGGCGGCACACTTCCGAGGAATACCCAGACAGCACCCTTCTGGAGCACCCAGGCGGCACACTTCCGAGGAATACCCAGACAGCACCCTTCTGGAGCACCCAGGCGGCACACTTCCGAGGAATACCCAGACAGCACCCTTCTGGAGCACCCAGGCGGCACACTTCCGAGGAATACCCAGACAGCACCCTTCCGGAGCACCCAGGCGGCACACTTCCGAGGAATACCCAGACAGCACCCTTCCGGAGCACCCAGGCGGCACACTACCGAGGAATACCCAGACAGCACCCTTTCGGAGCACCCAGATGCCACACTTCTGAGGAATACCCAGACAGCACCCTTCCGGAGCACCCAGGCGGCACAATTAAGAGGAATACCCAGACTGCACCCTTCCGGAGCACCCAGGAGGCACACTTCCGAAGAATACCCAGGCAGCACCCTTCCGGAGCTTCCAGGCGGCACACTTCCGAGGAATACCCAGACAGCACCCTTCTGGATCACCCAGGCTTCACACTTCCGAGTAATACCCAGACAGCACCCTTCTGGAGCATCCAGACGGCACCCTTCCGACGAATACCCAGACAGCACCCTTCTGTAGCACCCAGACGGCACTCTTCCGATGAATACCTTGAAAGCCCCCTTCCGGAGCACCCAGGCGGCACACTTCCGAGGTATACCCAGACAGCACCCTTCCGGAGCACCCAGGCGGCACACTTCCGAGGAATACCCAGACAGCACCCTTCCGGAGCACCCAGGCGGCACACTTCCGAGGAATACTCAGACAGCACCCTTCCGGAGCACCCAGACGCTGCCCTTCCAGGGCTCCCAGACGTCGCGCTGTCGTGGCTTCCAAACGGGTGAGTTGGCTACTTGCGACAACACAACTGAAGGTTCCCTCCTGCTGGAAGCTGGCAACGTACCGCATTTGGATAATGGATCGCCCGCAATGACTGTTTTAGATGTACAAACAACGAGTAATCTTTCTTCCAACGATGTGACGGTCTCATCTGTGTCGGTACAGTACTCTCCGGTCTCTGATATTGCTTACACATATGCTGAAAGATGCTTTTGCTGCGAAGACATGTGGTCTCCGCTGCCTCTCGATGCTAACCCACCCTCCCATCGGTCTGACGGGGATGAGATTCACCAGTGTTTAAATAACATTGAAAGCATTTTACGCACTTTACGTAACGATGTTACCGATTTACACCTCGAACTAAATACGTGCATGTTCTTATGGACGTGAAATGGTACATGTAAGGATTTGTGCTAAGTTTTCCGCCATCCTAGAGTCTGCAGCTATATTAGACATTTACATGGATGTAAAAATGCGATTTTAGAGAGAGACATTTTTTGATTCTATACTTGCGAACCAAGCATTTTAACCTAATTTTTGGTGTAATGTTTATGTGTGGTTTTTGAGTTCAATATAGCGAAATGTTATTTAACTTCTGTGTGGGTGTGTTCAGTAACTTATTTTTTCTCCGTGTAAAAAACGTAAGTTTTTTTTTTCCTTTCTTTGGTATACATATTGATTGTGCTTGCTTTTCCCTTGGAGAAGGGACAAGTACGTGCAATATTCCATAACGGTGCCTCCTATTACATAATAATTATGCTTGACTTATTTACCTACAATATTAAAATATATACGCTCGAAATTTGCTGCACGTTATTAACTTTTTTTGTTTTATTATTACAAAAAAATAACTTGTGTGAAATATTTAGCAAATAACTATTTAAAGAATAAAACTTTTAAAAAAATATTCACGGCACAATGGTACTGCTGCACTACATTAACTTCTTCTCGAGAGCGTGAAGACGTAAGGGGAGTATGCTGACGGAGATGTGTATCGCATTACGACCNCCCCCCCGGTCCACATGTATCGTTTGCGTGTAGCAGCAATCAAAACACTCGCGTCATTTTAAGATGATTTCAATACGAATGAAAATATTACACAAATACAAGCAACAAAATTATTTATTTTACATCATAATTCCAAAAAAAAAAAACTTGTAAGAAAATTTAATTTAATATATAAATACATTGTATTTACACATCAAATTTAAGAAAATATTTATAAATATATATATATAATATTTTTAGAAAACACATGGGAGAAAATATTTTACTTTATAAACATATTTACTGAAAAAATGCAAAAGATTGGTAAACAACAAAAAATTATGAGATATTTAAACACATCGACATTTATTTGTACATGTACTTTTAATCACACACTTCAATAATTTTTTTGCACTGTAGAACTTGTGTGTTTCGTCAACTAAAAAAGTTACGAGGGGATTGGGAGGTTTTCATTACCTGGGTTTCTCTAAATATAGAGCAAAGCTCATATGCACATGCGCACACGAGCACCTCTGGCCATGTGCACGGTGGCGTTGTAACCTCCAAACTGTGCCCAGCACCCTCACATTGTTCACATAATACATTTAAGTGTTTATCATTTTTAATTGCATGATTAAATTCGCAAATTTTCGTGTCGTACTTGCTTGAACGTCGTTCACCCACAATTTTTTTTTTTTTTTTTTTTTTCATTTTATATTTTCGATGTTTGTGGGAAATTTAGTTTGTGGACGGCACACATGAACTGCACACTATTCACTGTCACAATCTTGCACTTATAATTCAAGAGTCTTACCATTCAAGACGCCTCTTTCAAGGAGGAAATGAACATTTTCGTCACACCGCTCCACAGTTACGGTAACAGCCGGCTGGTCCGTGTAGGTTACGCCGTGCAGTACAGGATATGTACTTGCGTATTTTTTTTCTCGGGAATGAACTTATCACCAGGACGCGCTCCACCGCTGCGAGAAGACTTGGTGGAAGGTCTCGGCCTCCAGCCTAGGTGCACTTCGCATACAGAAGGCGTGCAGGTGGAGGCCCAGTCCGGGAAACACTGCCTTTTCACAACATGGTTATGTCCATCACATTTCTCCTGCCATTTGCACACTTAATTATTTCTACTTTTTCGGAAAAGTTTGTACACTACACTTTTGTACATTCTTGCCTTGCATACGGGGACATCACTATTTTGTTTTACGAACTCCTCCAGCGAACAAGGAAGCGTAGAGTTAGGGCATACATTGTAAACGTAACAGTTTTTGTATTCGCACGTTAACGTGTCCCGCACATAACAGCCTTCGAAATCATCGTAGCAGCATAGCCAGTGAATTGTACCGCCACAAAATTGAATTTGTAGAACGCCTCGAGCATTTTGAAAACTTACGCGTCGGCACCCACAATTCTGTTCACTGTACTTGCTCGCGTCTTCTGACCTGAATGGAGAAAATTCGGCGACGGACACTTCCATTTCTTCTTCGACATCACTGTATTCGAAGTCGGAGCTGATGGGGCTCTCTGCGAAGCTGGGAGACAATGAGCTGTAGGACTATATGGCCGATGGCGGCTGGTACGGGTTGCCTGATGGTTGCGGGCTCGTGCTAGTAGATGGCATTGACGAAGTTGTGCCTCGTGCCAATATGGCGTGGATAAGCTGAAGAATATTTTCTCAATTTTCTTCTGCGGTGCTGTTGCTGTTATTTTCATCTTCACTTGACAGCATGGCTATCGCATATTTAACAGGGATTTGAAACCATTCAAGTTTCGAAATGGTCACTGGGCTTTCCTCTTGAAATAGCAAAAAAGGAATGACAGCGAGAAAAATAACTGCTTTCCCGAGGGGGCTCGGGGTGCGTCAGGTAAAAGAGTTTTTAAGAGGAAAAAATAGTCCGCCCTCGCGATTAAAGTAGGCCGCCGATTGGTTGGAACGAAGGTTTCCGAAAACACCCGAGTAATTAGCCAATGAGAAACATTGGTGGAGCAATTAAATATATTTGAAGGGTGGAGGGGAACCGACTAATTGGTCGAACGAAGGTTTCCAATAACACCCAAGTAATTAGCCAATGAGAAACATTGGCATAGCAATTAAATATATTGGAAGGAGGTGGGCAATTAGACAATGAGAATCAGGGGTGGGGTAATTGGTCAATTACATATATTGGAAGGGGGGAGTGGAGGGGGGCAGTCATCTGCTGGGCGCGGTGCTGGGGACAGCACCGGCAATGTAAAACAAAGTTGAGAGACAAACTCCAGTAATGTATAAACAAATGACAAACGGAAAAAACAAGATGGTGGACGGTAGCTGTGACAATTACCAAGATGGCGTACTGCAACAACCAAGATGGCGAACGGCTGCACCGACCACGATGGCGGATGGTGGCTGTGACACCTACCAAGATGGTGGACTGCACCTACCAAGATTGTGGAATGAGAATAGGTGGAGGGACGTGTGGGGGACCTCCGGAAATTTAAGTTTTTTTTAATACATTTTTTTATTTGTAAATAATTTATAATATTTGTTAGTATAATTCTTAATACATGTTTAGAATTTTTTAGTTTTTATGGGTCAAAGGTCTAGGTCGCATGGATCCAAGATGATGGACAATATGGCCGCCGGGGGGCCCGAATGACAGTATGAACAGCTCCGACGCTCCTAGTCCCCAGCCCCTTGCACCAAAGTCCCCATAATCATTCTACTGACTTTGAAATTATCCAATTTGGAGTGAGTCAGACATACAAATAATTTAAAGTCATATACTGCTTTAGATGTCTTATTGCTTAGTTTTTCCCTCTCATTTATGAATTTTTTATTTTGACTTACTTCCTGTAGCAGTGATTTCCGTGTGTACTAATGTTATTTGACACCAAATGTCACTGCAGTTTTATACGACGTTACTCGGTGTTTAAATAAAGCATGCGTATGCGTGCAATGTCCAAGTGTTCCGCGCGTTCGCCAGGCCGAGCATTACGCACGATCTTTGATACAGGTATTTCCCAATTAACAGGATTCCAAAAAAATAAAACAGGTTTACACGGGAAGATTGATCGTTTCCCCCGATCTCTTCCGTTAGCAGTCCAGCCGAACAGTGAAAGGATTTGCTTCGCCTCCCAAACGTGACAAATCACTCTTATCTTTTAGTGGTTTATCAGCCCGGATTCGTATTGACATTCATTCTCTCTCTGAGCCGGCCCCATCAATTTGGCTTACGTCAATCTGAAACCAATCAGAACAACTGTTGAAAACCGTAACGTGAACCTTGAAAATTTTTCAAAGAAACTTTTTTGATAATTTTCTTAAGTTGCTTTTTGTACACAGTTTCAGTTTTAAAGGTCTTNCCCCCCCCCCCAATCACCCTTCCTCCATCAAATGCGTAAATAAGATTATATTTCAACCCTTTAAATGTATGTTTTAACGTAATGTTTACAGGGTAATTTGGGTTGTATAGTTTCCAAAATGGGAGCCTTGCGAGTAACATGCTAGTCGCCCTTCCAAAAGGATCTGGGTTTGATTCCCGAGTAACTGCACTCCAGAATGTCGCATGTTGGAAACGTGGTTGAGGTTTTGTTTTCTCGGGGTAACCCTACTTCCGCCAACGCTGCATTCAATGTTCCTCCATCACATCTCATTTCTGTCAAGCTCTCGTTGGTTAAATAACCAGTTTAAGATTTATTATTTTCGTTATGTATCCTCCCGCCATATGCTAAAGTTCACATCGTCACGGGCCAGTCCACTGTATTAATCCATAACTTAAGTGAAACAACATAAGTGTTACAAACATAAATTCTTACTTTACTGGCCACAAAACGTCAATTAAATTAAATATATCCAGTGCCCACAAAATTAAAACATTTCCCATTCAGCGCGAAGAAAAGTCGTTGAACTTATTTTGCTGAAACAACGAACTAATATCAAGACACTTCGTTTCGCTAAACAAAATATTTGTTAGACAATACTGAAGAAGATTATTTATTTGCTTCAAACAAACCTTTTCCAATTGTGAATAAAAATNAAAATATTTGTTAGACAATACTGAAGAAGATTATTTATTTGCTTCAAACAAACCTTTTCCAATTGTGAATAAAAATTATTTTGCCAAACTAAGGAAAGTTGCTGGTGTTCGTAACAAGAAAATCCTGTAATTTTTAGTCATCTCAAAAAAATATTTTTGTGTAATCTCTTATATTTAGCTCGGCAAGTACATCCCACTACTTATCAAAGTACTTTGACACATTCAACCCCAGTGTGTACAATTGTGTACATTACGCACGTGTAGGTAACTTTAGGTCTGAGCTGCACACTGGGAAGCTCAATGACCAATGATTTGACCTTGGGTAAACGACTCGCAAACCGTCTTACTGGCATAGTTCATCCTTGGTTCATATGACTGTAGCCGAGCATGTAGTCTACAACTCATTGACTGTGGCAACGAAACAAATATTGTCTCGACTTAAGTACAGCATTCGTCATAAAATTATTCGTTTGCAACACCTGAAACCGTAAATCAAAGTGGTGTCTGAAAGGGTTACAATGACGTGATAATGAAGTTAAATTTTTTNTTGCAACACCTGAAACCGTAAATCAAAGTGGTGTCTGAAAGGGTTACAATGACGTGATAATGAAGTTAAATTTTTTACTATAATACAGGGCCTATCAATGCCTGCGCCTAGGGTAACAGAATGGGGAAGGGTCGAGTCATATTTANATTTTTTACTATAATACAGGGCCTATCAATGCCTGCGCCTAGGGTAACAGAATGGGGAAGGGTCGAGTCATATTTAAAAATGGCAGACGCGCATGTCAACGCATTGCCCAGGATTCGAACACAAGTTCTCGTGGCCACGCAGGTCGTCTGTGAAGTCGCATCGGTGTGTGCGCGTGAATTATGCCCCAGCTAACGTATCCTCACGCTCTGATCTCGAACACAACGCTCGTGTACATGTCCACTCGTCGTAGTGACGGCGAGTGGACATTGAAAGACAACCTTTGAAAAAAATATTTCTGTCGCCCTTACAGTATATGCTTTAAAGTAAACTGAAGTATACAGTGACTAACTGGCATATCTACAGAGAAGTTGGCAGAGGTACACGAGCGTTAGTGATGTGCTCATCAAAGTAAGGATTTATGTTTATAACATTTATATTGTTTCACGGAACATGTGGACGGATAAAATGCCCGATCCCATGACGATGGTAACTTTAACATATAGCTGAACTAAATAAAATAATCTAAACGGGATTTTTATTTTGAGATGACTAAAATCATAGGTTTTTCTCGATACGAACACCAAACACTTTCCATAGTTTGACAATCTTTTTTTCATCCACGCTCAGAAAAGGTTTGTTTGAAACAACTACACTTCAGTACAATAGGCTGTTCACGGTAAAGTGAGCACTTTTGAGACCCTAGTTACTTTTTCCTTTCAGCCATTTTTTTATCCATTGACCGCCTTTTTAAAATAAATATTGCCATGCAAGTAATAAACACAGTGTATATATATTCCACCGCACTCGGAAGTTAAAGTTTGAGGCTAAAATAAAATGTATTTATTGACTATTGTTTAAAATGAGAGAGTTTCAAAAGTGCTCACCTTACTATGAATAGCCTATATCTGATAAATTTATAGTTAATTGCAACAAAGTGACTTCATATTGGTTTTTTGTCTCGACAAAATTATTTTTCGTTACATAAAACAGTACTCCGTTAAAACAAATATTAAATTTTTAAATACCAAGGTTACATTACTGAGCTCGTAAACATCAACCTTACATGATATGGGAGATACTTCCTATAACAGTCAGAAGTTCACACATGCATTAGTTTAGCCAATTTCAAAATATATCCATATATAAATACTAAACTATATGAAGTGAATCAATAAACTGTTCGTGATTATTGTAATTGAAATATCATCTACGTACTTGCATAGCTCATAAACGTAATATGATACGTACCGGATCAAAACCATCTAAAGTGTTTAAAGGCATACAACTGCAGTAAAACTAACCACTAAAATTTGTGCAGGTGCTTCGACATCGTAAGTAACTTAAGCTTAGTTGTACTGCATACTTGTTTAAAGGCCCGTGTTGGTAACAGTATTAAAACAAGCGCAATACCTTTATGTGCGGTCATTGATATAGTCTTTCATTATCATCACTTCTCCCATAACATACCAAACTAAGTTGTCAACGTTAATGGTATGAAACACTTCCCTAAAATGTGTGCATAACAGGAAAGTGAGCAACATAATACAAATTAAATCACCTAATAAATTGATAATTTTTTAAAACCACAATACCGTAATACATTTTTATGATTGTTTTTTTACCAAGGTATTGTGTTCATAGGTCCGTCTGAATACTTTATATAAGCAATACTCCATCGATCCTAATGATATTGCATTATTTAATATTTATTTCTCAAATGTAATTAAAAATCAGAATGGTAGAATTTTGTCCGACTCGTATGTATGGTTGCACAGGTAAGTTCTTCAGTAAATAATTAAGCTCCGGCTAAATTTAATTCCAGAGTATTACTTTGTCAGACCTCTACGGTGGAATTGGAAACAAAGTACGAAAGAATTCCTAGTTTTAAGTATTATACTAATTCAACTTAACAACCGAGTGGCAGAGATGCCGGTTGAAAACAAAATTTAAACATATTAAATCATATTCAATATCAGATTGGAGTAGGCCATGATTAAAATAAAAAATAATTTTGATTTAATGAAAAGAAACTGCTGTCTTCCAAAAATCAGCAGACTCCCTGGCACCCTATACACCCAGGTTGGCTCACAGAATAAAAACGAATGAACTATCGCACATAATGGAAATAATCATTGAATAGATAAAGCGGCACTGCAAATAAAAATGTATGAAGTTAACCTGACTATATCGGCTTACAAAAACTACTAATCTAGTTGAAGTATGTTACAATGGGCACCACAGGATGCGAGAATGTTGCATCGCCACACGTTGGATTAGGAAAGTTTTTCCTTTCGCACAAGAAGGTGGTTTATTGCAAAATAACTATTTAAAAAAGAAATGAAATGCGTGTGTGCATCCGCGGTATTGCCATCTTCCGACGCCTGTGTTGTAATTCAATACTTATGTCGCATTCCGCAACGCAACATTTAAACATTTTCTCGTTTCTACAAAGTACTATCAAATAGTACGTTTATAAGTAACACCTACTTCCGCAATCAATTTTGAAATTAAAGTGTACTGCACGAACTTCAACTGCCAATTTTCAGCAATATTGTTCCATCGCGTGGTTGGGTGAGATTATTTCATCCCGCGGAACAATAAGCAAGTTTCCGAAATTAGTTTGTTCCTCCCGTAAATTATTTCGGTTAATTCAAAGCAGTCAGGTTTGAGCCAATGCGAGAGTCTTGTTGGACGCTACTTGTTTCACTTGGTGTCGTTTGTTTCCGTCGCTAATTACGAGCCCCCGTGCACGGAGACTTCTGCCACTTGTCAAGGCAAGGCAATATTCCAAGCAATTTAAAAACGTGTGCACACAGTCCCTCGTACTCGCCAACAGCGGCATTTTAAAAGCGGTTCGTAGTATGATTGTGAAAGGCGTGACGAGGTTGCGTCCACTCGTGTAATTATCGCACTGCCCACGCGTGTCATTTGTCATGCTCCTGCATTTAAACGGGTTATTTTTCTTTGCGTGAGGTTAACGATTGGTGCAGCCTTTATACCACAATTCCAGCGGGGTGGAAACGAACTTGTGTCTCTCCGAGTGCGAGGTGTGTCATCAGCGTGGCCGCAAATGTAATCTCCCGAAATAAAAACGTATTAAATAAGCTAAAACATTCGGCTTGGACTACAATACGTTCCAAGCAACATATTAGCTTGCCAAAGCTGAGAAATAATTATAATCTTTTTTTAAATGTAATTTTCAGTTTTTGTTTTTAACAGTTTAAAATTAAGTAGTACTTAACTGTTAACTTTTTTTTCATTCGATTTTGTTTGTGTTACCTAACCTCAGAAATGTTTGCAGGTCAGCGGTACTTATCAAATTTTGTAAAGTTGCTTTTATTTTTGGATTTATCTTAAGTTTTTTTTTTTTTTAATGGGTTCTTGATCTGATTGGAACCGACTGCGAATGAAGTGTTAACTGCTATCTCATTTAGTCGTTTGACATGGANGCGTGTCATTTGTCATGCTCCTGCATTTAAACGGGTTATTTTTCTTTGCGTGAGGTTAACGATTGGTGCAGCCTTTGTACCACAATTCCAGCGGGGTGGAAACGAACTTGTGTCTCTCCGAGTGCGAGGTGTGTCATCAGCGTGGCCGCAAATGTAATCTCCCGAAATAAAAACGTATTAAATAAGCTAAAACATTCGGCTTGGACTACAATACGTTCCAAGCAACATATTAGCTTGCCAAAGCTGAGAAATAATTATAATCTTTTTTTAAATGTAATTTTCAGTTTTTGTTTTTAACAGTTTAAAATTAAGTAGTACTTAACTGTTAACTTTTTTATCATTCGATTTTGTTTGTGTTACCTAACCTCAGAAATTTTTGCAGGTCAGCGGTACTTATCAAATTTTTAAAGCTGCTTTTATTTTTGGATCTATCTTAAGTTTTTTTTTTTTTATGGGTTCTTGATCTGATTGGAACCGACTGCGAATGAAGTGTTAACTGCTATCTCATTTAGTCGTTTGACATGGAGNATGGGTTCTTGATCTGATTGGAACCGACTGCGAATGAAGTGTTAACTGCTATCTCATTTAGTCGTTTGACATGGAGAACTATACGTTTGACTAATCGGTTCCTGTTATATAATAAACTTCCTCTTCCGTCCCTTTGCAGCACTGCCACCTCATACATTCCAGAGGTCCGCGGGATACAAGGAGTTTGTCGACCACTGCTCCACAAACCAGTCGAGGTGGCACTGGTGTCGCAGGTTTACCGGATATCTCCGTTTTGTCTGTAAGTAAATTGGATAGTTGCAATTTTCAACTACTATTTTCTACTATTAAGACCTGAGCATTGCCGAACACTGCGACCTCCTGCCGGGAACTGGCAGCATAGCAGCTTGCGGATTGGCGACGAATGGTGTTCAGCGACGAATCGCATACGACCGCCGAAATTGAGTCTGCAGACGTCCTGGCCAGCATCGTTGAGTTGAGAGATTTGGGCGGCTCTTAACAACGAGGTGTTGAGAGCCGACGATGGGTGAAATGAGGCGAGATTGGAGCAGTGCGGGGAAACAGGAGATCCCCGAGGAAACCCGCCGACCGACCGGCATCATCCACTTGAGGGGGAGGCGAGCAGTCTAACCGCTCAGCCACCCCGGCGATCCACACTTCGTTGCGGAGTGGTACACTGCCCCAACGAGAGGCATCATGGTAGGAGGTGTCATTTCCTACGATTCTCGCGCTCCACTGGTGGCGATTAAAGGAATCCTGACGGTGCGGCGATACGTCCAGGAAATGCAGTGATTATGTGCGCCCTCGATTTACTGNTGGCGATTAAAGGAATCCTGACGGTGCGGCGATACGTCCAGGAAATGCAGTGATTATGTGCGCCCTCGATTTACTGATTCAGCTTGACAACCCCATTTTCTAGCCGGATAATGCCCGGCCTCACGCAGCATTGTGTTATGGTGTGATCAGGCCTTAGCTGAACGGCTTGCCTGATCACACCTTCAAACATTAAACCTGGAAACGAGCGGGATTGCAAAGCCACCATTTGGTCGTCGATCCTTGCGAAAGAAGACAGTTGCAGAAATCGCCTCCACCGGTCACTGAGCGGGGCCGCAGAACCACGCGCTTGATATAAGCCGGCGTAACACCTGGAACGGGGTCTGTCGTCTTTAGTGCTTCGGGCGACCCGACCAGCGAAGTAGACCAGGAAGATGGGTGTGTCCAGCCGNAACGGGGTCTGTCGTCTTTAGTGCTTCGGGCGACCCGACCAGCGAAGTAGACCAGGAAGATGGGTGTGTCCAGCCGGCGTTAACAGTCTCGCAGAATCAGCCTCCGGCAACATTAACAAGGTGATGACTTTCCAGTTAGGTTTAATTAAAATGGCGTGAATCATAATGTAATTAAATAATAATCTTGGTATTCAATTTAAAGCTCCCCCGATCAATAGTCATTTAAACAGCAACTGTATAATCTTCATGTAATAAAACCTCATCAGATACTGTTGTGCTCTACCGAATCATGAGTCATTATTGAGCTACGTCCCTAAACAACTTTCACGTACGAATTGGCTGAAAAGCTTAGTTCGTAATAATGGGCAGCATGCTTCCATGGCCAGCATTGTCCCCAGACTTATCGCCCATCGAGAACGTTTGCGACTAGACAGCGGCAACTACGGCGGATTTAAAGGGTCGCTTGCGCCAGCTGCAGTAGGATCTTCCTCAGGAGGACATCCGGCGTCGGTACGCCTCCGTGCCCGACCGTTCCGCTGTCTGTCTCCGTGCTCCGGGTGGTCCACCACAAGTGGACGCTGCAAGAACCGTGCAGTACGTGCTTGGCGTGGTACAATATTTTGATGTTTTCCGTTTACGTACTACCACGTCCGGTGATCTTTGAATTAATAGTGCAATGGGGGTGAATGACTAGACGGAGATTTCTGGACATTCGCCATGGCGATGCAGATGTATGTCATGGAAAAACAAGAGTGAACACAAAAGAAAAACTTAAATAAGACAAGTAACCTATTGGCGAGAAAATAAAGATATGTAATATATACCTACTTGGTCCTGCTCTATATCCCGTAAGACGAGAGTCTCTACCCGTTGATGGCATCGCAGAGTAAATAANGTTCCGCTGTCTGTCTCCGTGCTCCGGGTGGTCCACCACAAGTGGACGCTGCAAGAACCGTGCAGTACGTGCTTGGTGTGGTACAGTATTACGATGTTTTCCGTTTACGTACTACCACGTTCGGTGATCTTTGAATTAATAGTGCAATGGGGGTGAATGACTAGACGGAGATTTTTGGACATTCGCCATGGCGATGCAGATGTCTGTGATGGAAAAACAAGAATGAACACAAAAGAAAAACTTAAATAAGACAAGTAACCTATTGGCGATAAAATAAATATATGTAATGTATACCTACTTGGTCCTGCTCTATATCCCGTAAGACGAGAGTCTTTACCCGTTGATGGCATCGCAGAGTAAATAANGTATACCTACTTGGTCCTGCTCTATATCCCGTAAGACGAGAGTCTTTACCCGTTGATGGCATCGCAGAGTAAATAAGAAGACTCGCTGTAGGTGAGATTGCTGATCATACCGCAAGTTCCAGCAACACTGGCCAGCAAAATGTTGCAATGGGTGCGCCCACATCAAAGAAACGACCACGCCAGTTCGTCTCTTGTACACTTATCTACTCTGTGATGGCGTAGTGACATGTAGATGTGTGTAGTCAGCTAAATATAGTACGCGGATCGAGCAGCCAAAGGCGTTACACGGGACGTCTGCGTGGCGTCGTCTCTTGCCGTCAGTTCGCGACAAAGCGTGTGCGGCGGTCGTTGGAGAGTCAGTGAGGCGGTTGTGCTTTCTCAGCCTGCAGCGAGGAGGCGTTACTGGGATACTGGCCACCGCTAATTATCTCCGAGTGCTCCTGTAGCAAACAATTATGTTGGTTACTACCAAGGCGAACCGGGTTCAATCTCCAGCCGGGCCACTCCCGGATTTTCGCACGTGGGAATCGTGCTGGACGATGCCGCTGCTCGGCGGGTTTTCTCGGGGATCTCCCGTTTTCCCTGCCCTTTCATTCCGACGCTGCTCCATACTCACCTCAATCACCCTCATCGGCTCTCAAGACCTCGCTGTTAAGAGCCGCCCAAATCTCTTCACTCACTCACTCACTTTTTACAGCACTGTCCTCCTCTCTTAGGTAAAACGTTCTAGTCTGAGAAAAATTTATCTGGTAATCCTGAAGAAAACGAAATGCAAGTTACCTGTTTCCTCAGTTAAATTAAGTTCAAATTATGTATAACCAAAACGTCAAGAATTAATGTCAACATCAAATGTCTCTAAACTCAGTTTTATCGTAAAATATATTGATTAGTTTTAAGGGTTGTTTTCAGACTGACGCTCGAGTAGTTTTGTTTTTATATTCGTGAAATTGTGATTAAAGTGCACCCTTCTGATCTTATTTATTTGCCGACATTAATTCGTTTATGTGAGGAAAGATACTCCAAGTGCTACTTTACATTCTCTTAACTTCCATAGAAAGCCAACACTGGCACTTGGTCGCTTAGTCTCCATCACTTGAAAGCTGTCTGGGACACAGAAAATGAATCGGTGGGTACTTTGTTTTCATACAATCAGGCATTGTACTAAGAAAGATATCGCCCTCCGCACACAACAATCCTGGTCCATCTGTGAATTACATTAGTCAAATTGATGTACGAGACATTATATGCTGGAAGACATTTGCTATCCGTGAAAGATAGGATATTTAAGGGATTGGGGCCTACGAACTATTTGTTCTTCGAGTTTTGCCTTTATGTATCACCTGTCAGTTTATAATCCGAAATACTATTTAAGAGATTGATTCTCTCAGTCCTCGGGTACGATCTGAAATAGAGAAACTAGCTCAAATAAAAATTACAAATCTAAGTCAACAAGGGCAAAACGCACTGAAAATCGCTCCCATTTCTCTCACCCGAGACGCGACTGTAGTAACTTAAGCTCCCGTAACTAGTTTCAGTTAACCGTAACGTATGCTTCTGCACTGCAGGACCAGAGAGCGTAATTGTATGTTTCCCTGTCTATGTTAGGGCGGCCCAAGGAACGTACGTGATCACGATCCTAAGAATACGAATGTGACTTCGCGTAACTCGAGGGTAGTGGGGGGGGGGGTCCGTGGGATGCCCGCTGTTTTTGTGCGTCAACGCTACAGTCCAGCGTCTCTGAACACAACGTCACCCGTAGTTCTGGGAAAATTCGTTCAAGCGCTTCTTCGTCAGCGACTTGGACAACAGATGTTTCGTTTTCGGCGAGGGTAATTTTCGGACGAATGAGATAAGAGGTACTGAGGTACCCAAAATCGGAGGAAGGGCTGGAGGGGGAGAGGAGGGCGGTTGGTGTTTCGACATGTTCAACTTCAGGTTCGACGTCGCTCTATTGTTAACCGGCCTTCTGGTTGCAAACTGTTCCTTACCAATAAATAAATGGGCGTTGGCCACGAAAAAAATGAGTTATTTTATATTTGAACCATAACAGTGTTCAACTTGTAAGCAATACCTGTGTCAACTTTATACTCAGATGAAATATTTTTAGACTGCGTGGTTTTTGCAAAATGACACGTCAAAGTCAGAATTTTACTGTTTTTGTAATGTACAAATAAAATAAACCAAACTATTTTCAGAAATTTTAATAAGAGTAACTGAAGGATCTTGTCTGAATTCATTTTAAGGTATGTTTAGCTAAAGTTATTTTCTAAAAATTTAGGGGCAACCAAAAATCAAAATTATGTAAAAAAATTCTTGTACAATTTTATACACATCTTGAAGTAATTCTTGGCATCTTATTTCAGTAGGAATTATTTTATTTCTGCACGTAAGATGGTTTTCATTATTTGTACCTTTCTTAAAGAGTAAATTATGATTCTGACATGTAATTTTGCAAAAAACTATGCGATCTAACAGCATTTTATTTAAGGAAAAAAGTAGTCGCAGATAACGTCTGCAAGTAGAACAGTATGTGGTACGAGTATAAGATAACATATTTCCCCGTGGCCAACGCCTCAACTAACGAGTCTCGTCCCGGAGATGGGCTCGAACGATCAGATCGTGTGCGAATCACACGACCGCGGGACTAGGATACAAAAACAATTCCAAACAGTCGGGCGTCTGCTAAGACCCGTGAGCAGCATCCTCGAGCGCGTTAAACACACGGACAATGTGGAACAAATCTGCACAGTTTACGGCGTTGTTGTCTGAGGCAAGGTGTGTACTTACGGAATGAAGTTAGCAGCACGTGTCTAACTCGAGCCGTAGGCAGACTACACTTTCTTTCGTGTCTCTTACCAGCCTGGAGAAGGCATAAAGTGAAGTTTAGTGGCCAGTGCAGAATAAAAAATGAAACTAAGATGTGGCAGTTAAAGAGAGCACCCCGAGAAAATACAACGCACAACAGTAGAGGACGGTAAGCTTGATAATCCACGCTTGAAATGTTCACCAGATGATTAGCTAGTTTCCTATTTTTAAGTTTTTGTTAAGAAATAAATTAGACTGGTGCGAAAGGATTATAAACATATCACTCAAATTTTACTTTTATATTAAAAAAAAAACACCTATCTCTGTCATCGCATTGTATTAAATTCAATAGTACACGAGTAGACACATAGATTTTTTTTTGTTGTTGCATAAATTAGCAGTGGTTTGTCATGTGTAACTAGATGTCATCACACTTATCTAGTAACCGTATTGTAAAATTACTGTTCTTTTGTTATTAGGTTAAGCATTTCTTTCCTTTGTTTTACTAGGGTAAGCAATACTTTTATTATTTTTATTATGATAAGCAATTCTTGAATTCTTGTTATCAAGTTACGCGAATTACGTAAAAGGACGAAACCCATATCCCTTATCCGAATGCTTGCTGGGGATCAAAGAGTGAATGACAGATAAACAAGTAAATAAAAAATATTCGAGGGAAACTCGGTTGAAACACTCGGAGGAGAGATGACCAACTGTCAAGGGGGGTCAGTCCCTGTCAAATTATTTTTATAGATTTTCCGCCCTTAATTCTATTTCAGGAGGCGCGTTACAATTTCCGGC
>NQII01007115.1:62766-76368 GCA_002778355.1 Clitarchus hookeri | reverse complement strand
GATCTGAACTGTACCCTGCACGAAACACGGTCCAGTAAGGAAACTCCCGCACGTGGCGGGGACGTCATTTGTTTTTGACACCTAGGCCGTGTTCGAACTGACCAATGACCTGAAAAATTCGCTGTTTCATTTCGGGACCAGCTAGAATTCAAAACCTCGTACGTTTGTATTTCTTATTCCATTGGCCCACCCGTTAGTTTACACCTACTGGACAACTCTGAGCCAATAACGAACACGCAATAAAATGCAGACCGAATCACCGTCTTCCGCTTATACAACAAGCAACCAATGAACTGTGATATTTGCATTATTTTAAATACGACGATGGAGTATAGCCTACAGGTCATTGAACTCGCGAATTTTTCAGGTCTCCCTAACTATACCCGATGAAACGCCTGAAATTTGCACCGCAAATATTTCTGAAATTGAAGGTGCTGTGAAGGTGCTTGTTTCGCGGGGTTGAAGTTCAGACAAGGACTCGTAATTGCAGCCCAGACACAGATTTTGATACTTGTTAAAATGTGTAATTCTTTAACACGGTTACTTTTATTCAACCGAAACAGTGCCTATTCACATCTGGAAATTAAAACTAGAGGAAATTAGAATGTGAATTGTATTTTTGCAGTATTAGAGTGCGAGCATTTGACATGCTATCATAGTATGACGATGCAGAATGCGTAGGGGCAGTGATATTTCGCGAACATATTTCGAGACAAGATACAATCCAAAGCACTGTACGGTCGTCCAGCCTCTTTGATTGGGTGATTGGCCCGTGTTAACCGTTTGCGCACGAATCACGAAGGTTCACTGTCGGAGTTACGTAGTCCTGAGTGGCTTGGTCAAAGACGGACATGGCACCAGCAGCCAACGGAGGTATAACAACAGCTGAGGTGTGTATATAGTATTGAAGTCTACTGTGTGCTCCGATTTTTACGCGAAAAGTCACTGGCCCTAAGAATGCGTACTACAAGCGCCTGACTGACTCACGCCACTCTCTCTTGCGATTGCACGGGAGCTAACTTGAGGGTTTGCAGCAACAACCGCTAGAAGATTAATTTCACCCTCTTTTCCGGTCACTCGTTTGTTTCTGTTACGTTTTCGAGGTACTACACTTCCAGTTTCCCGTAATTGGTTTAAAAAAGGTTCGCAAATAATCGCCGAGATGGTTGACGTCTATCGGGATATCGTTCAGGCGTACACATTACAAGAACGAACGCCATTCTTCCCTACATTTGCCATACACCATGAGCTTTAGTAAACACCATCTTCTAGCACGTCCTACGTCTAGGTGGCACGAACTATCGCGAAGCACTGGCAAGGAAGTCCCAATGCAATCAGTGCAAAGGAAACAGAATCTAAACACGCACGCGAACATCATAGCCTAGTAACTAAGCAGTTAAATGGGGCAGACAACTGCAGGTATTTAAAATTGTCATATTACGACAGCTCGTAAACTACTAGCACTAGAATCCTCTAAAAAAAAAACACCATCGCCATTCTAATTAGCAGACCTCCCGTGGCGCAGTCTGTTGGTGCACCGCCGGCCTGGGGTGCGGGAGGTTCTGGGTTCGGATCCTAGGTAAGGCATGGGTGTTAGTTGAAGTTAGGTCGTAAGTTAGTTTGTAAGCCGTCCCTTGATAAGCCTTCAGGTATAACACCGGGGGACATTAATAAACCCTTTCCAATCCAATCCAAAGACATTCTAATTTTAGTATATATATTTTATTTTCTAGGTGTTTATAGGCATTGTTCCATCTGAAAAGATGTAACTTTGTTCAAGAAATACACATTCTAATACCTATGAAACTCTGTGTCTGGGCTGTAATTATGAGCCCTTGCCTGAACTTGAATTCTGTGAAACCAGCACATCAATAGCGCCTTTCATTTCCGAAATATTCGAGGTGCAAGTTTTAGGTGATTGCCCTGTATCACTCTAAACCACTGATTCGAAGTGAAATTCAATTACTCGAATCAGTGAAAATATCTCCACTTAGAATCAGTGGAAAACCACTGGTTGTTTCTGTGAAAGAATTTCACTGATTGAATAAGTGACGTGAAACAATTTCACTGATTGAATAAGTGACGTGAAACAATTTCACTGATTCAATAAGTGACGGCCAACTGCAGCGGCGAATTAAACATTGTTTTTATTGAGTTTAGCTAAATATTTAAGAGAAATAAATATACTAACTGTAGTTTACTATTTATATCGCCCAATTTACCGTAATTTAAAAAAAGTTTTAAAAAAATGTCCGCAGGTGGCCGGGAATGAACACACACGCACCCTCTCCACTTCGCTATAGCCCATTCGTTATCTTACAATCTGAGATATTTTTTAAGTTGACTTTATGGACACATTGACCGATAACATTTGCCGTTGGACATAGCATGTGTGACGTTTGACAGCGTGTGTTTGTGAAGTTTGCCGAGCTCACGTTCGACCGACTTGATGGAAAATTCACAGTGCACATATGTGCGACATGCGAAGTGGAAATCTGCCACGTGGGAACCGGGGGGGGGGAGAGTAGGGGGGCTCCCGACCCTCCGACNCCTGGGCAGCGAGGGCAGAGCTAGCCATCAAGTCACGTTAACAACGAAGAGGAAAATATACCTTTTATAACGCCTCGTCGAGAGTGTAGTTTTAAATTGTACGCCCTTTCTTTTCGCGTTTAGTCTGATTGGTAACGTTAGTATCGTTAAAACTAATAGTTAATATGAGTGCACTATCTTCACCCCCAGGTTATGTAGTTAAAGCCTTCAGACAGAGCGCTGTAATAATTACACGAAAACGAAATGAAAGACGTAAAAACGGAATGAAAGACTCAATGTTCACGTCACCTCATAAAACGGCGTTTTGAAAAACGGAACACGTTTTTAGAAAGTATTTTGTATTGGTTTCATTAGTTTATGAGTTATGTCACTCGATACAAGTTGTTTAACGGCCACTTTTACACATTGTTTAACGGCCACTTTTACACATTGTTTGACGGCCATTTTTACACGTTGTTCAACTGATGCGTCAGTCAAAAAACAAATCACTGAAAAACTGTGGGGAAAAAATGGCTGATGAGTCAGCGGAAAATTTCACTGAATCAACAAGTGAAGGAAATATTACATTTTTTCACCGCTTCATCAGTTAAATTCACTGAAGTGAGTGTTGAATCAGTCAGGTACTGTTAACTGATTGAAAAACTGAAATTCTCACTGATTCAGATTTAGAGTGTAGTATTTTAGTATTTACACTGTAAAAAACTATTTCTTAGCTGGAACGCATGCTTTGTTACCGTAAAGAAAACGTTGTTTAAATAAGAACTACTGCAAAGTAGGCTATGTTATCATCTGCTCTCCAATTGGCTGTCGTCTGACCATTCCACATCTCTCCGTCAACCAGCAATGGCGAGACGAGAGACAACTGGTATATTTTCTCTCGTGAATTTTTTAATAAACATTCAATCCTTCCTACCCTATAGGGAATAAATGAAAAATAACAAACCAATTTAGGATACTGAATATCGTGTAGAAACAAATGAAATATACTTACAAGTGATCTCTATGTCAACAAACTATTAAAGTAACCAAAGATTATACTGTATTTTGTTTAACTCCTATAATAAAGATGAATTTGTAAATTATATTAAATGAACTGGCAACACAAGCAAATACTCTGTAATCATATATAATTATAATATCTGTGACTAACGGGAAACATAACCCCTGAAAATCCGCAACGTAACAGTGTTCTAACTGGGTTTTGATAGGCCTACACAAGTCAGCTTACTAGCAGCAGTTCTTCGAGTGGTGTTCACATTTATACCAGAGGTGTTCGGTGATCTGTGATATGGACCAGCCATAGAGTAACAGCAGAGTTTCCGAAACAGTTACCTCCAGGGGAAGATTACTATAATCCATTCACGGTTACTTCACACTTTTCTGAAGCCCTGCTAAAGTTCTGCTTCCAGGATATTCCTCCGCCCCATGCAAACTAAGTCCAACCGAGTCTAGAAAATTACACCATAGGACAACGCACCGAATTCGTGCGCACGCAGTTATAATAATATTTTGCATTAAAACTATTTCTTACTAGGTGCTACCAACACATATGTTTTCTCACTGTTTTTACTGGTATTTATTATAAATTAAGTATAGTTTATAAATAAAATATATGTAAAAGTTTAATTTAATGAAAAAATTAGATACTCCTATATTAACAGAAGTATAAAACGCTTGTGATAAATAACATACTTAAGAAATAACTAAACACGTCATACATGGGGTGATTTTTCAAAGGTTTGATTAAAAAAGTGTGAAGAAACCGTGAATGGATTATAGGCACTGAGCCTTGCAGTGTGCAATGCCGGTCGAATATATCTTCCCTGTGGACAAGGGAAACAATTGCCTGCAATGGGCGTGAAAGAGTTAAAATTAAAGCTTTTCATTCTTATGATGTTCACTCTTTCAAAAGTTGTTCCACAGGGATTCTGTGCAATACGTCTTCTCCAGTTTATGCCTCTTGGCCGTTGACAATCTCGGTGACAGGTAGCAGCACGCCGACCGAACGTGTTTGGGGATGCGTTTAGCACGCGTGCGGGAGGACGCGTTTTCGATTCCGACAAGTCGTACCGGGAGGAGGATTTCCCAAGCGGTCATGCCCCCCTCCCCCTTCCCCTCCGGCTGACATATACCATGTACCAGGAGAATGATGATGTCGCTCCTTATTGCACACTTCATCACTCCCCCGCCGCCTAGCCAAACATGACAGTTGGCCAATGAGCATGAACGTGAACTATTCGCGAACACACGGCTTACGTCATATGTTCTCGGACGCACGTGANAACCTCACAAATGTCTTTGTTATATTAGGCAGCTAACAAGACGGAGAACGTTCAGAATTTAATACCGTTACTAAGCGCACTTGCTTCGATCGTGGGAGGAAATTCTCGTGACGGTACACGGATGATGCTGCTTTGCAAAACGTTTCCTACAAGCACTTTACGAATTATTTGGGAAGATCAGTACCAGAGGCAACTGTAACGTATATTAACCGTACCACCCAGGGTCAGTAACGTAGATACAACAGGCGTGCACACGTGACAATCCCTACATATTTCCGTGTATTCAGTGTGTGAGCCATAGGCGACGTGTAGAGTTGGTAAAGGGGGCGGTCGTCCCTTCACTTTCCAGCCGGCAGGGGCGTTTCCCCCTTGGGTTAATAAACAGCGCTCGGTCACTACTTCAGTTTGTAATGGGGGCCGCGGTGGTGTAGTGGTTAGACTGCTCGCCTCCCACCAGGTTCGATTCCCGGCGGGGTCGCTCCCGGATTTTCATAATTTGGGAATCGTGCCGGACGATGCCGCTGGTCGGTGGGGTTTTTCTCTGGGATCTCCGTTTCCCCCGCCCTTGCATTCCGGTGCTGCTCCATACTCACCTCACTTCACCCTCATCGGCTCTCAAAACCTTAATGTTAAGAGCCTCTCAAATATCTCCACTCCACTCCACTCAGTTTGTAATGAGTGTAACTAATGGTAAACTACTTGTAACCCAAAACAGAACTACTCCGTATATTTAAGAGTAATCTACCCACAGTAAAGGGGAAGATGCTGTGATAACATTAAAATGAACGTAAGCATGGTTTCAGTAAGTTTTAGTTTTACCCCTCTTCTGGAAGCAAGAACTCGGCACCAATTGTGTGAACAGATACATGTGTGCGATATCTATTAACTACAGCACAATAATTAATAGTTGTTTAAATAAAGCGACCGATAAACTCAGTTGTAACTGAGAACATATCCAGCTACCGGCACCGTAAGTTCAGATTTTCCGAAAACAGAATAAGCGGAAATAAAAGTTAATACTTTGTTACATCGTACGAAGTGAGGATTTGTGTTAGGACAGACGTGTATCATGAAGCCTGTTTACTGCAAGGGCTGTGGGATGCATTCAGTCGCGTGCGCAAACCGAGATGCATTCGTAATCATGCTAACCTGCATCTGTACTGGTAATTTAGAAATAAACCTGTGTCAAATAAATTTGCACACTAACAGTTTAGTCTATGTATTACAAATCTCAGCAAATACTTTCATACTGAATTAGTCTAAACTTAAAATATAGAAACAACCTACTCTGACTGACCTACTCGGGCGTCGAACAAGGAACCTAATGTCGTGCTATAGTTCGAGTACGAGGCAAAGTGTTGGGATACCTTTAATTGTGCCTTCTTTCTCAATCGCTTAAATTAAAAAGGGTATCATCACTTGATAATTAATGCAGCCTCCATTTTTTTACTGAAGATGTTTCTGGTCAAGTCTGTCTGCTGTTTTAAAAGTGGAAACGTTTCCGTTGCCTAACTTACATGATGTCGATCTCTGTCCCGTGGCGAAGCTGGCTAAAATGCCAACATTCAGTGTGTGAGATTGTGGGTTGAAGTATTGCGTATGTGTTTATATATACAGTCATACATACACACTTGCCGTGTCCACTTGTAAGTTTAGTAAAGTCTACTTTATAAACCATCGCGAAGTTAGCCTTACGGCATAAATTGGGAGCGTTAGTAAAATAAATCGAAATTTTATTGGCATGCTCACTTTTCAACAAAAAAAACACAACTGGACGATTTACGTGTTAATATACAACTCATCGTTACTGCAAAAACGTATAACTTAAGTAGGTTTTGCATCGTTTTGACANGGGAAGATGCTGTGATAACATTAAAATGAACGTAAGTATGGTTTCAGTAAGTTTTAGTTTTACCCCTCTTCTGGAAACAAGAACTCGGCACCAATTGTGTGAACAGATACATGTGTGCGATATCTATTAACTACAGCACAATAATTAATAGTTGTTTAAATAAAGCGACCGATAAACTCAGTTGTAACTGAGAACATATCCAGCTACCGGCACCGTAAGTTTAGATTTTCCGAAAACAGAATAAGCGGAAATAAAAGTTAATACTTTGTTACATCGTACGAAGTGAGGATTTGTGTTAGGACAGACGTGTATCATGAAGCCTGTTTGCTGCAAGAGCTGTGGGATGCATTCAGTCGCGTGCGCGAACCGAGATGCATTCGTAATCATGCGCATCTGTACGAGTCATCTAGAAATAAACCTGTGCCAAATAAATTTGCACACTAACAGTTTAGTCTATGTATTACAAATCTCAGGAGATACTTTCATACTGAATTAGTCTAAACTTAAAAGATATAAACAACCTACTCTGACTGACCTACTCGGGCGTCGAACAAGGAACCTAATGTCGTGCTATAGTTCGAGTACGAGGCAAAGTGTTGGGATACCTTTAATTGTGCCTTCTTTCTCAATCGCTTAAATTAAAAAGGGTATCATCACTTGATAATTAATGCAGCTTCCATTATTTTACTGAAGATGTTTCTGGTCAAGTCTGTCTGCTATTTTAAAAGTGGAAACGTTTCCGTTGCTTAACTTACATGATGTCGATCTCTGTCCCGTGGCGAAGCTGGCTAAAATGCCAACATTCAGTGTGTGAGGTTGTGGGTTGAAGTATTGCGTATGTGTTTATATATACAGTCATACATACACACTTGCCGTGTCCACATGTAAGTTTAGTAAAGTCTACTTTATAAACCATCGCGAAGTTAGCCTTACGGCATAAATTGGGAGCGTTAGTAAAATAAATCGAGATTTTATTGGCATGCTCATTTTTCAACAAAAAAACACAACTTGATGATTTACGTGTTAATATACAACTCATCGTTACTGCAAAAACGTATAACTTAAGTAGGTTTTGCATCGTTTTGACACNGATTTACGTGTTAATATACAACTCATCGTTACTGCAAAAACGTATAACTTAAGTAGGTTTTGCATCGTTTTGACACATTTTTCAAGTCTGATGGTTAGAGTTTGTGATTTCCCGTGAAGAAACAAATGAGAACCGAGTAAACTTCAATACTGTAAGCACCTAACAGCATTTCGTCTGTTGCCATTCGTTGCTGTCTGCTTGAGAAGGCGTCGTCACTTTGGACCGGGCCACTAGGAATTCGGCAACATCGGCACGGCTCCTACGTGGTTCGTGTGCAGATAGTTAACACGTGACAAAAAGTAGTTCAGTCAGTCAAGATAGATAAACGACCCTACAGTGTTTTGAAATATAACTTGTCTTGAAATCTTTCCACGAAATTTCACTACCCCTACTGATGGTTAACACGATTAAAAGCAACTGCAAAAAAGCAACAAAACTAGTTGCATTAAGTTTTTTTTAAATTTGTTTATAGACATTACGTACAATATACACTGGAGACCAAAAAAAACTGGTATAGGCGTGCGTATGCAAATAACAAAGGTATGGAACCAATCAGAGTAACGCGATGCGGTCGGCAGCTAGATCGGTTACTGCTGCTACAATGGCAGGTTATCAAGATTTAAGTGAGTTTGAACGTGGCGTTATAGTCGGCGCACGAGAGATGGGACATAGCATCTCCGAGGTAGCGATAAAATTTCCATGTTCGCGTACGACCATTTCAGGAGTGTACCGTGAATATCGGGAATCCGGTAAAACATCACATCTTCGACATCGCTGCGGCCGGAAAAAGATCGTGAACGAACGGGACAAACGACGACTGACGAGAATCATTAAACGTGACAGATGTGCAACCCTTTCTCAAATTGGCGTAGATTTCAATGCTGGGGCATCAACAAGTGCCAGCGTGCGAACTATTCAACGGACCATCGTTGATGTGGGCTTTCGGAGCCGAAGGCCCACTCGTGTACCGGCAGGTGTACCAGTTTTTTTTTTTGCTCTTCAGTGCAGAAGCGGGACAGCGCAGTGATATACTGAGACGGTAGGTAACAGAATAGTTGAATTCGTAACTGTAAATGACGTTTCTTTTCCGCACGCGTGAAGTCTAACTAACAGACGTATCGAGCTGATGGGGCAACGTGACTGCAGTCCATTCATGGTCACCTCAAACTTTTCTTGAAGCGCTGCTGAAGTTCTACTTTCAGGATATTCCTCCGCCTCATACAAACAAAGCTTGGCCAAGTCTAGAAAATTACGCCATAAGAACAACGCGCCGTATTTGAGCGCACTGGATTTAAAAATATTTTGCATGTGAACTTATTTCTTACTAGGTATTACCAACACGTTTTCTCCCTGTTTTTTGTTTATATTAACTATAAGTGAAATATTACGATTAAAAGATAAAATAAAAGGAGAAATCCAATTTAACCGAAAATAAAAATAAGCACATTTATGATACATGGCACATTTTGAAAGCAACGAAACGCGTCATATATAGGTTGATTATTTAAAGGTGTGATTCAAAAAGTATTAAGATACCGCGATATATATATATATATATATATATATATATATATATATATGTTGTGTCAGTTTGTTCGGACGCGTATAACTCCCGAAAAAATCGACCAATTTTCATTCTGTTTTTTTTTTTATAAACCTTCTTTTCGTTCCCACGAGTGTTTGTACACCTTTATTTTTTATATGTATTACCTGCAAAGGTACTTAAATCTGCAAAAAGCTCATTTTTACCATGCTTTCGCGTCAGGAAGCGCCTTTGTTGACAGCTGTCTGTTTGAACATTTCAGTTTGTTGTTCTCAATGTTTTTTTTTCTCGATTGTTTAAATATTTTGGAAATACACATATACTTCTTTCAATTAATTTCACAGAAACGAATAGAACCAAAATCTTTTATGCCACAGCAACGCGTGGCTGGGTACTCTAGTATTATAATAAATTAATGCATATTTTTCTTCGTCTACAAAAATTGTCATTATGAACAAAACATTAACGATTACATATTTGCTTCGAGAAGTCTGGCTGTGAAGTACGGGAACTTGAGAGCATTATTCCGCGTATTTGAGAATGCAAGCAGAAGTCCCCGCAAACTGCCTGCTGTCCGTCTGCAGACATCGGAAAAGCAATTTAAGGAAGCCAAAAAAATGGTACTAACGTCTGTCGCACAAAAACTGGAATATTTAAGCATGAACGCAGGTTTCTCCGGTGCAGTTGCCAAAGAGAAACCTTGACGTCATTACAGGCGTAAGATTTTTAACGCTAATTATGATTTATAGAATCATTAGTCTTAATGTGATCATAAATTCGTTATTTCCGTCGCATGCAAAAACTGAAACTCCGTAAAATGAAAAAATAAAAATAAAAAAACAGTTTGTTCCGCCCGTCCTGTAATAAGACAGCTTGGTTAAGAAATATTCAGTTATTTGTCTCGGACTGGTAATGTCGGCCTTACCAGCGACTGGAACATTTCCAGCATCAAACTTGAGACGCTGCAAAAAAAAAACACCGTTTTCTTATACAGCAAGTATGTGTCACGCCGTTGATGGTAAGAGTACAGGAAATGTCGACTTGAGATGATGGCGGACGTTGCCAGAGGTCAGAGTTTTCTTCTCCGTTGTAAGTGATGTCGCTTAGATGATTTCTGTCAACGATGTTTTGAGCGTCAGTCCCGGAAGAGGCGTGGATGTGAGACGTTTCAAGACGTAAGTTTATATTTTTAAGTTGTTACCACGATGTGTAACCCTTCCTCCTACTGACTTCCTAGCTTAAGGCGGGGACTTTACAAGCAGAAAATAAGGAACTACTCCATTGTGGAAATCACCATAAAGTGAATATTGGGTAAACCAGCTGCGCAGTAAATTTTTTTCGTTTCTTAACGATGAGCGGTTTTTCTTCTTACAGAACTGTGAGTGAGTGGAAAGCTTTGGGCGGCTCTTAACATCGAGGTTTCGAGAGCCGTTGAGGGTGATATGAGGTGAGGATGGAGCGGTGGTGGAATGCAAGGGCGGGGGAAATCCCGCCGACGAGCGGCATCGTCCGGCATGATTTTCACATGCGAAAATCCGGGGGCGACCCCGCCGGGAATCGAACCCGGTTTCGCCTTGCTGGGAAGCGGGCAGTCTAACCACTATACCACCGCGGCCCCTACAGAACTGTCGAAACCATGTGGTTTCGACTAATGTTAGCGCACTATTTACTAACGAAATTGGTTTGATATGCTGCTACGCTACTTTTAACTAAGTTGGATAACAATTTCTAGTTTAGTTATGCAACATTTTATTTAGTTAATTATTTTTTCGTAAAATCCGCCGGTTTGAGACAAAGCCTAATCTAAACTAAAGTTGCATCATTCTTGAAACACGCGAGTTTGATGGTTATTTTGGCACTTGACAATACTTATGACGATGTTGGGGACATCCGCAAGGAAAAAAAAAAAGTTTGTTTACATTTCATTCTTTATTTTTACCTCCGTATTTCATTTCTTCGAGTGTTGCTCGCTACTCCAAGCTCATGATTCCAAGACCCATCACTCATGCATGAAACACCTCTGTCACGTGTTCTTTTTCTATAAACTTATGTACAGTAGAAATAAATTGAAAATAGATAAAATTTTCTAATATTAGGCAGGCTGTATTTTTCTCTGTATACTTAAACTCATTTGTTAGACTTAAGTTACATGCCACGCGCCACATTCATGTCACTATGCCTATCAGAATGAGAAATAGCGAATTCCTACCTCGAGTGATAATAGTTCTTTTTAAACTGCAAGAATATAAAAAAATGTATGGGCATTAAAGTAAATAACGGAATTATTAACTACGAGTTCCTAACTACAAAATCTAAAAACTTCGAATGAACTACGTTGGACTCAATAAAACATGGCCCATTGACTCTCTAGAATTTATAAATCGTTCTCCATGTATGCCAGCCTATTGCATAGAGATCACAAAATGCAAACTGTCTGTGCCGCTCCCGAGATTTTAACAGCTAGGCAAAGAAAGAAAATCTGTGGGGAATGCATTCTATGAGTCATGTTGCTTGACATTCGAGAAATAAGTAGGAAAATAAAGTCCACTCGGTACACAAGAACACGGCCGAATATTTCACAGAATAACTCAATTCTTGGGACAAAATAAAAGTAAAATTTTTCTAATGTTTTTGCTTGTCGTATAGGTATTGAGTATTTAGGCCCGTGGTTACTTATCATTTATCAATGCAACACAAGTTTTTTTTAGTATTATGAAATTATTTTATGAAATAGTTTGTTACTATTTTTTGACTAATAGGCAACATTGTTAATCATAAGAAAGTCTCTTTATCGTAAACTTTTGTAAAAACTACTCTTGAAAAATTTAGAAACGCAAATATAACATACTCAATTTAGTGTTGCATAATTAGGTTACGCTTACGATTAAAAATCGATTATCAAAAAAAGGCGCTACAATTCATGTTAACAAGTCTAGTTTATCTAACTGGAGTTTAAAATTAATATTAACTTTCCTGTACGGTTAAAAACCATAAATCTCCTGAACACATCATAAAAACGTGTTATAATTTTTTTATATTTTTGGTAGAATTTAACTACCTAGTTACTAAAGTTTGACGTAAACGTAGCATGTTTCTTTCTCTTTTTAATTCCTGAGACATACAGTTAGTGTCTGCACTATTCTTTATTATCACAACCTAACTGGTTGTAGGCTGAATGTTGTGGACCACCACCTCATTTACTCAAGACTGCAACTCGTGAATAATAATGTGTTTCATTCGTGCGAATTTCCGTAATAAACATTAAGGATTTTTAAAACAGCGACGACGCAAAGTATATGTTGCAGGACAACCAATCGAATGATTTACGAGAGGGAACCTGTGTCCGGGAATGTGTGCTGGTTCGGCCTCTATGGCGCGTCAAAGGATATGAACGCAGAGAATCCTCGTCCGTATAGTCAGCCAGGTGGGCAGAATCCCGTAAGTATTTAACAAGAACGTGCGCGGCAGTTACGGCGCCCGTCTACCTGGCGTTTGAACTGCGTTGCAGAGTGTTCCAAATACACGTTTTTCAACGAAACGATTAAGCGTGCGTCCAACGTGCTGATCTACGAAAAGAGCACACACTTCAGACGAGAGCTGTTAGTACTTTCAAAATATCACGTACGTTAGAAACATCAATTCAGAGCACTCCANATTCGTGCGAATTTCCGTAATAAACATTAAGGATTTTTAAAACAGCGACGACGCAAAGTATATGTTGCAGGACAACCAATCGAATGATTTACGAGAGGGCACCTGTGTCCGGGAATGTGTGCTGGTTCGGCCTCTACGGCGCGTCAAAGGATATGAACGCAGTCTTAGGAGCAGGCATATCAGTCGGTCCACCCGTCTTAGGGCATTCATATTAACAAGAACGTGCGCGGCAGTTAAGGCGCCCGTCTACCTGGCGCTTGAACTGCGTTGCAGAGTGTTCGAAATACACGTTTCTTTCAAAACGTGTATTTTCAAAATATCACGTACGTTAGAAACATCAATTCAGAGTACTTCAAACCCGCTAAAAGTGGCCTTTCCAATGCGCTGTAGCTCAAAATGCACGCATCAGATACATACAAAACTACTATAGGCGCCTGCACTGAACCTTCCTAAAGACTTCCCACTAATAAAATAATATGGTCACCGCTGAAAGTCCCATAGGTACACGCAGCACGACGAGAACACTGCACGCCAGTTCAGAGCCTTGCGCTTAGCGGCGATGGCGTACTTGATGCGCGTGGCAGTGTCGCCCTTATCGCTCCCGCGCTTCTCGGCCTAAACGTGGGAAAAA
>NQII01007115.1:30030-60048 GCA_002778355.1 Clitarchus hookeri | reverse complement strand
AGGCGCGGTACGTGTCTTCGTGACGGCGAGTGCGAGAAAGACATGTAATCCATGTCAAAAAATATCCATCCCTGTTGTCAACATGTTTAGGTCTACCATTGCTCCACCGCGCATAGCAGACGCCATTGTTCCTGCTGAGAACTCTGCTGACGAGTGTTCCACCTGGTTCCACTACTCAGCGCTACTCAGTGCGGATTTCTACTGACGGCGTTCCTTTTGGTATACTTACTACTGGTGAGCGCTGTCGGCAGCAAGCGGAACGCCGCCATACTGCACGCTGCACTTGGCGGCAAATAAAGTAGCGTTGATTTCGAGCCGCTTAGTCACGACGACGTCAACACATCCGCGTCTCCCGGCTGGGGCTCCCCGACCTGCACTACCTGTTTACACTGCCCCCGGCTGAAATGTGTGTTTGTCCTGCTCGCTGTGTGTCCCTGAGCAGCGGCTGTGTGTGGCAACCTCCTCCACTCCAAGGCCCATTCGAATTCCTGAGACGCCGTCAACTGCGCGCATCGTAGCAGGCCTCGCCCGGCTGCCGATATCGCCGCGTTCACGCGCAGAAATCTTAAGAATCCTAGCGACATGTTACACTGAAGAGCCGAAAAAACTGGTACCCCTGCCTAATATCGTGTAGGGCCTCCCGAGCACGCAGAAGTGCCGCACGACGACGTGGCATGGACTCGACTAATGTCTAAAGTTATGCAGGAGGCAATTCACACCATGAATCCTGCAGGGCAGTCCACAAATCCAATCTGCGCCAATTTGAGAAAGGGTTGCACGTCTGTCACGTTTAATGATTCTCGTCAGTCGTCGTTTGTCCCGTTCTTTCACGATCTTTTTCCGGCCGCAGCGATGTCGAAGATGTGATGTTTTACCGGATTCCCGATATTCACGGTACACTCGTGAAATGGTCGTACGCGAACATCCAAATGTTATCGCTACCTCGGAGATGCTATGTCCCATCTCTCGTGCGCCGGCTATAACACCACGTTCAAACTCACTTAAATCTTGGTAACCTGCCATTGTAGCAGCAGTAACCGGTCTAGCTGCCGACCGCATCGCGTTACTCTGATTGGTTCCATGCCTCTGTTATTTGCATACGCACGCCTATACCAGTTTTTTTTTTTTTTGGCTCTTCAGTGTATATCGCACCCAGCACATCCTCGTTCACTGCCGCCAGCAGATTGGAGAGTGGAGAGCATCGAAGTCTTGAGAGCCGATGAGGGTAAAACGAGGCGAGTTTGGAGCAGCGCAAGGGCGGAGGAAACGGGAAATCCCCGAGAAAACCCGTTGAACTGCAGCATCGTCTGGCACAATTCCCACGTGCGAAAATCCGGGAGCGACCCCGCCGGGAATCGAACCCGGTTTGCCTAGGAGAGAGGCGAGTAGTCTGACCACTACACCACCGCGGCCCTAGTTGACGGTGAGGACCTACGGTTTGGCTCATTTGATTAGTCACTGGCTTCCCATTCCTGAGGTTCCCGGTTTGATCCCAGGCTACGGAGAGCAGAAACCTTCTGGACTGAAGGTTTTCATGACGGGAGTGCGGCAGGTACCGTCTTGGTGTGGGGTTTTCTCGGGGTTCTCCAGTTTCCCACCCTTCCTTCATTCCGCTGCATCTCCACGCCCATCTTGTCTCCCATTGTCCACTTTCGGGCAACAGGCCGGAGCAACAGATCTGTCCCTCGGGTAGCCTGCTCCGGTTATCGCCAGCATTCTCTCATGCATAATGACCCAGCCTCAGTACGGTAACCACGCAAGTATTTTCACTTCACTCAGCGAAGAATACTGTGGTTAAGGCCCGACGACCGTTACATTCCACCATGGGCGTCAACCTGTATCAATATCGAGGGGGGTGGGGGCAACGTTGGGTTAAAGTAGAATGTAAGTAGGAATTAGTGTCTCGTCGACCGCGAGGTCATCATATATACTATATGTATACACATATATATATATGATGTGTGTGTGTGTGTGTGACAAAGGATTATAAGAGATGCATGCAAATTTAATTGATGATCATTTAAATTCTTAAATTTACGATAGTAAAAGATTTTAAATTTCTTTAAACTATTTTATTTACGCACGCGGAAGTTCAACCAAGCGATCTTTTGAACGTCGTAATGGGGCAGAGCGTCTGGCAACAGCGCGCGCCATCTGTACTGCAGTCTAAGTACCTACTGCACTGCAATCTGCACTGGATTTAGCCTCGTACTTTGTATCACCAAAACCACTGGCTCATAGTTTGAAGCATTACATCTTTCTGGCTGTCTGTGGTATGGAAAATTGTTTTAGTTCCTAATGCAAAAGAGGTAATTATGCTTTGTCCAAGCGTAGCATCGACGTCCTTGAATTAATGCTTCGCGGATTCTGTTTCTCGGCGCGTATACTGTACCTCAATTAAGGCGTATGTTTTATTTCGTACTTATAACGGTTGAATACAAACAAAAAAGTGTTACAACACATTTTGATACAAGTGGTTGATACATATGAATTTAAATTATTTTTAATTTCGTTTGTAAAATTAATAGTGCCAAAACCAATAATCAAGCTTATTAACACGACACGACTAGTGATCGCTAAATCTAAAAATTGCACACATTTATGGAAGACGATGCAAACTGTAATACACATCGCAGTGTACGGCATTGAAAGTACTAGTAGACCCCGCGTTTTAAGAGAAAATCTTAGCATGTTACTGCAAAGAGAATATAATCGAGTACTGTTAGTGATTGCTATATACTGTATATATCACCATCTGTTATCGATAAGTTTTTTTTCACTGAATGTGAATTTTCATTCAGATAGCCATAGCCATTATAAGCACATAAAACGCAGGTACCGTTATCTATTGCCGTAATTTTTATTTGAAATTATTTGTTCGTAATATTTAGAGCAAGCAACCAAAAATGTATACATTCCAAATAGTTGTCAAGTTCTGTTGATAAAAAATGATAATATGTAAACTCATAATGGGGGTGCTTACTATGCAAACAATGTATTAAGAGATTAGGGCGTCCGCCTCCCTCATTGGCAAGGGGAAGGGGGGGGGGATCTAACGGATGGCCGCTGAGATCCAAGAGAGAATGCGACGGAGAGAAGCAGAGGACGTGAGCAGGTAGAAATACCATCGTACAAATACCTTTCAGGAATCGGAGTAAGGTGAAGTAGGCCTACTATTGTCTTTGTTATTGTCACACACTTGAATCCCTGAATCTTTCCTGATGTCAGTTGAATATTACTGCGTACTTGCACGGTAAAAGAATAGGAAGAAATGAGAGAAGAATCCTCTTTCAGGTAAATTAACAGTATTCGGTTAAACTGATTAAAATGCAGCCATCAGTTTTTAGAAATTCTCTTAATCAAGTCTCCGGTATGTTTATTTTAAAGGTTTTCCGCTGCTAGAAAATCTTTGTGTTACTGGACGTTTCATGAAACCTAGACGAAGTTCTGATAGCCTGGCCAACTTTTTGTCACTTCCTTTTCGTATGTGATTCTTGTCAAGATCTTCGATGCATTGCGTGTAACTCCAAACGCCCGGTGGCCTGTTTTGGCGTTGTGCCGTTATTGAAAACGAAATTCCATCAAAACAGCTTATCTATACAAATTATAAAACTCAACGTCTCTCTGTCGGTCTATTAGTGCGCTTATCACTCGAGAACCACGTATCCGATTTACGTGTTTTTTTTTTTTTTAATTCGTAGATATGTTTTCTGACCAGGTTTTAGTATGTATTCTGTTACGTAAAGTAACATAAGGAATAAGCAGTGACGATGATAGTAAATCAAGTCTGAAAAATTTTTGCCGCCAGCGCGCTCTCTTGCAATACGCCGACTAAACCGTTAAAGATGGAACAACATAATGTAGCAAAGAATTGTGTAGAATAAAAAGACTTAAACAAAATTCCGCGGTAGCATGTACCTATCTATAACAGAGAAATACTAATAAGCGTTTTTACTATTTAATTCGCCGAGTCGTTGAGTTTTATAATATGTATAGAGCATAGACGATTAACATTAAGTAAAATTCAACTCTATTTAAAAAAAAAAACCTAAACAATAATTCTGTAGTCCACGCAAGCGGAGCCGCGGGCACAACTAGTATATGATAAGGACTGCTACAATATAATTTGTATTTGTATCGATACAATATGAAATCGAAAGAAGTTAACAGCTACGCCATAATTAAAACTGTAATTTTTCTGTTTGCATGTATTTACTCCAAAAATGGCTCCAAATGTGTGCAATTTAGCATCAAACCAGTGAAAGTTGTTCCACTAGAAAACTCGTCTGATTATTTCTGGGCCGCAGTTGCATTCATTTAACTGTGGCTTATGAAGATTCGCGGATAATTACAGTTCTGAGAATATTGATTTCCACCAGGACGGCGGGGCAGTGGTAACAATGAAATCGCGTTCGAGAGCACCTGGGTTCGGTTCCCAGTCCGGGAGTCCTGATTTCTGCGTTTCGTAGTTTTCCGGAATCAGCATGCAGTCCAAGATGGTTACTTCATACAGGCCATGGTAGATTCCTTCACCAACTCTTCATCTTCTCCTGATTGACACGATATTTTCCGCCGTCTAACGGCACCGCTGGTGATGAGACGTTAAACCACAAATAAACTTTTAAAAGATTAAGTTCCCGTTCTTCCCGCTTAATCTGGGACAGCTTGCATGTGTGTATTCCCTGTCAGTAGCGTTCAGCGATTGATAGCTGCTGCTTCACATTGAGTACGGTGTGGGCGACCTCTTTCTGATGCTGTCACGCGGCGATGGGGTTGATAACACACTAAATACGAACCACTGATTTCAATCAGTGGAATGATTCTCACTTCTCACTGAAACTTCAGCGATTGAGATGTTACCTTCTGGCGAATCTGTTGGATGCACTGAGGTTTCAGCGCCAGGCAGGTGCAATTCTCTAGGAACCAGTATAAATCACTGTTAAATATGCGAATACCAGTAACTGAAAGCTTCACTGATACAAAGAAAAGCAGTTCCAGCATATCTGCAGTCAAAGTCACCCACTTGGGAGCGGTGTTAATAGTTTCCATTTTAGAGTGAAAACTTGAGTTGAATTTGAGTAGGAAGGTAGTGCTTAACGTCTCGCTGAGAGCGAAATCATTAGGGACGGAGCAAGTTGCTCAGAAAAGCAGGAATGGGGAAGAAATCGGCCATGACATGTAATAAGTATCCATCCCAGCTTTCGCATGGAGTGATTTCGGGTAACTATGGAAAACAGAAATCATGATGGCCGGACCGGGATTCGAACATGGATCCTCCTGAATGTCAATCCAGTGTGTCACCACTGCGCCACATTGCTCGGCAGATTGTGAGTTCGCACCCGACCGGCTACTAAGGGTGGGGTTCTCCCCATTCCACCCCCTCCCCCGCTCTAGGCAAGTGGAGGTGCAATTGCTTGTTAGTAGCATCTCAACTTCCCCGCCCATTGATCCAAGGCACCGTGTAAACGTACGGCGTAAAGGAAAGCCCGCGATGTGGCCGTCGTCCGACTGCAATTCCGCGGAAGTCGGAGCTGCCGTTGGCGTCGTCGACGACAGCTGTGTGCGCCCGCAAGCAGGGGCCTTCTCCGGAGAGACGGGCAGCGTGGCGATAATAAGACAGTTAGTCGCGGGCCATTTCCTCGTACACGGAGGCGAATAGCACTTATCAACAACAAGGTGGAAAACTAACTTCTGTACCGACCTACGTGCAGAGAACTTAGCGACCCACACACACACACACGCGCGGTATAGTGGTACGTTTCAAAACGTCTGCTTATCTCTGTAATGTTAGTCTGCGTAGCCCTGAGTGATTTCGGGGAACCATGGAAAACAAAAACCACGATGGCCGTACCGGGATTCAAACCCAGGTTCCTCTGAATGTCGGTCCCGCCTCGCTCGGTGGAAGTAGAAGACGCTTATGCCATAAACTGAAGATAATATAGAACTTAAATACTAGCACATACATTCGAATACAACTGGCACAGTATTTTTTATTCCAGCCAACTACACAATAGAGGACGGCACGACACAATTTTCTTCTGTCGATTTCTTTGGCGGGAAGTCTTCTTTCGTATAAAACTACATGGAAAAGTCTAAGTATGTAGATGTTTTTGTAATTTAATTCCAGCCCCGTCTAAATTTTCTCTTTAACGGACTTTAGGACCACCTTTTATTTAATAGAATGTAAGGTCATTTTCATGAATATTTGTTATCTAAATTGTTATAACCTCATCATTAATTGTTAATATTTTGTCAGCATGTGATTTGTTAAATGTAATTTCCATACATTTATGTTGCTGTAATTGTACATTTTGTCACATTTAGGCTAAATTTTTTTTTTTTGTGCAATTTCTTGACGATGAAGGTTTTCACAAGTCCCTGTTCTTGTTTTAGACAACGTTTGGAACAACACGACGTATTTGTAGGACTACGAGTGTGCAACCCTTTTTCAATGCTGCGTGACTGTAAGAATAGGTACAAACGGCTGCCATTTTATGGCGTGAGCAGGCCCGAAGAGCTTCTCAAACTCTGATTTATTGAGTTAGAGTTGCGTGCGAAATGGAAGACATTAACTAGCAGCATCGCCTTTGGTCGTTCAACGTGACGCCAACAGACGTATTGGAGTTCCTGGAGCGCGACCTTCGCGTTAACCATCAGATATTGCTTTGTTATTCATTCATCCGTGTTTTAAGTTTCTTCATTACTTCCGATATGCGTACCATGGCATATCGATATTTTTTTAATCCCAGATATCGATAACTATACTTTTTATTATGAGAACCCGACTAAGAAATAAAAAAAAATGTATGCAGTCTTTTTTTTTAATATTTGCATTCCGCGCGAAATGAGAAGTTTCAGCAATATTTCTAAAGGACTAATTAACAGAGAACTTTAAATTTCGTTGCTAAACACTTTTTAATATATTAGACTTACTATTTTGACGTTCAACATAATTATTCTCTAGTAAAAACGCTAGATTTTTTCCCATAGTTACTTATTAAACGAAAGATAGAGGTCCAAGCTTAGATAAATAAATAACTTCAAATTATATTGTAATAATATTAATATTTTTATTGAAAGCAGCATAACTATAACAAATGTCAACACATTTCTCTACCTCATGAATGCTTCTAAATTCCAAAGTGCCCATTAAAAATCATTCTCAAAACGATTTGTTTCTCGTGTTTTATAGTAATGCCTGTAATTGCGTTACCCTTTATTTTGTGTATTGGTTTTCCGTTAGGGTAAATTCCAGTCTGATTGTCTGTTGGGTACCGATTTTTAACCAGATGCATGTGTCTTATGTATCGTGTAACCAAGTTAATTGGCATTTGTTCATTTGCATTCACATTGTGCACGACGCAGTCTAGGTGTATAATACCGCGCCTATGAACTCTCTCATTCTCTATATCCCTCACACTCAAACACATATGTACACATTCCATCACCTGCGCATTGTCGTGCTGCTGTCCCAGGGGTCAAACAAGTAACTATCGCAAGACGCGGATCATTCTTTTTCTAACAGAGTTAAACGTNGGGGGGGTAGTTGCCAATTTTTGACTGTGTAGAAACTGTCTGTTTCTACACAGTCGAAAATCGGCAACTTGCGATAAGTTGCTTGTCTGCCGCACAAAGACGCCAAGAGCATAATGATGAGATTACAAGCTGCCTTGCGCACAGCATGAAAACTGGCACAAAAGAGTGGACTATAAAGGTACAGGCGCTAACCCGGAAGACGACGCCACAAATGGAACTTGTTGATCGACTTGAACCGACCAGTCAGAGGGCACTCCACTGAACGCCTCGCCTCGTTGCTACCTGCCACTCGAGTGAACGTTACTCGTGTCCAGCTACCCGTCATCCCAAGCGCACGTGGTGTCATAGTTACCCCATGATCTCAAAATTATCTTCTTATCTTCACTTTCTCATTCATTCTCGTACTAGTGAGAAGCAAGATCTGTTTCATTTAACGGACGACGCCGCCGGTCGGCGGGTTTTCTCGGGGATATCCCGTTTCCCCCGCTCTTGCATTCCGGCGCTGCTCCATTCTCACCTCATTTCTCCGTAATCGACTCTCGAGATCTCGTTGTTAAGAACCGCCCAAATATCTCAATTTCCTTTTTTCAATAATGGCACAGTCAAAGGTGCTGTGGGCAGTTCGTGATATATTAGTGGTAATTTTACTGAAGGCTGTTCACGATAATGTGAGTATGTCTGAAATCAACCTTAGATAAAAGTCACTTCTCCTGCCTGCATATATTTTGACGGACGCGTTAAAGGACGTGCACCCAGTACTTCAAGTTGATAGCGATGGAGGGAAAGTAGTTCCATATCTTAACGTCGAATATAAAGTGTTAGGTAACCGTTTGTCATAACTGAAATTATTTATTTCGCTTTCTGTTTGTTTAATACATTAAAGTGTAAACGAACAGATTTGTAAAAATGTTTAATTTTCTCATACTTTCTCAGTTTATCTTAGCCGACGCTTGAATAAAGTGACCAGGCACATGGCAATGTTGATTGTACATACGGCGGAAGAATACACAACGTGCGTTCAAGCGGATCTTGAGCAAAGCTTTCACGAGTGCTCATGTTTACCGTGAACGACCTACGCCATTTAATCATGCGATGTAGTCAAGATCCCATTACAATGTGTCATCGACCCGTTCGACAAGCGGCATACATCAAACAGTAGTAATAACTACAGTGCGTTACTGAAGTTACAATGTAATTTTTTTCTGTAAAGACATGAGGATTATTAGTTTAAAATTACGTAGGTTTTTTGGCAATCTCGTACAACTTCATGGTTTACTACATAAAAAAAGTGTGTATAGTTATGATTTTTTAAAAAGATATTAACAAAAAAATACGCACGACAGCAGAATATGGTACGAGACGCGTATGCTTACGGATAGTTTAACGAACTTATCTCGAAGTCATTGAATAGACTGTGTGATCATACCAGCCGTGGACCGCTCCGCAGAGTTATTTGCGTTCAGAAAGGGCGATGGCCCTCGAGTAATGAACTCTGGTAATGAACAGGCCGAGCAGGTCTCCCGCCAGGAGGCTTACGTCGAATGAAACTCCTCCATTCGGGAGCTATTGCGTGGCGGAGTTGATACGCCGGGAAGCCTTGGAGCTCCGAGCTCTTACTTTAATTAACTCTCTCGTTCGCTAAAGCGGAAGTGGTCGTTTCCTAGCGTGCTCGCAGTGTGGTTCTCTTGCTGGAACAATACAGCGGCCTCTATTCCTACCTCCGTTCACGTGTCCTTAGTACGAACCCATCCCTCTGAGCTCAGAAGCTAAAATCACAAGGGCTCGATCGCGTAGTTCCGTTATGGATCGCAAACCAGATCGCGGTCTGACCATGCCATCATCAAAAAAACGCGTGGCGTCTCATACGCAACGAATAAAAATTTATAATTCCTAATGTAAGGCGTAAAAAATGGCATTGGTGTATTTGCATGCCATACCAACATACTGCCTGCCTCGCACGGGCTGTTACATCAATTGGGTATTTTCAACAAGGAAGTCAAAGAGAGCAATGATGATAGAAATTTTCGGAAATCAGATAGTGGGTGTCATTGCGTTAAAATAATTCAACCTGAAGGCTTCTCCTGACCAGTACTTCAAAGTTTACTTCTACGGCAGAGAAATGTCTAATATTTATATTCTACGAAGTTGCTGAGTACCTACAGAGAAAACAAATAATATTGGGACAGTAAATACCAGTTCATGTTTCTACTTTAATCTGTAGCTATTTCGTAGATAAAAATATAATAAGTTGTACTAGGTGTTTACTAATAAAAAATTATTACTATAAATACAGTCATAACCTGTTAATGTAGTAAACTACGCCTATTAAGTAGAAAATAGTGAAATCCTACACATTTTTCACGTCAAAAAATATTGGGACAGTGGTTATAATATACAGGAATTAGAAAAAAAATATTGGAATAGTCAGTGTTAGTTACATTGTTTGGTTTACATAGTCTTAACATAAATATTATATTTGAATGATATTGTGATATTGTTACAGTCAATAGTGTTGAACAATAGTATCTAAAAAAAAAAAAAAAACGCATTTTCAAAATAAAATTAATCATAATCAATAATATTAAATATACAGTTTTGTGTCAAATAAGTATTGGGGCAGACAAAATTGAATAATGAAAACAACTTATTTCTTATCATGAAATAAGTTTCATATTTAGTAGGATGTCTCCTATGCATGATGACCTCACGAAGGTTATTAGGCATACTGTGAACCAATTTTCTCGCATATTCCCCTGGTATGTTAGCCCATTCTTCTGTAAGTCACCTTTGAAGGTGTTCTTTCGATGTTACTGGTGTAGACCGGACTCTGCTATTGATCTCATTCCGCAAATTCTGGATTGGGTTCCAGTCCGGTGACTGTGTGCGTGGATGGAGCCACTTCAGGACAACTGCACAGCATCCACAGCTACACGACGCCTGCATTATGTTTGGGATCATTGTCTTCATAGAACGTAAATTTGTACCTAAGTCCTCATTTCTCGGCACTTGTATGGAGATGTTTCTTCAGAAGGTCCAAATACATTGTTTTGTTCGTGTTCTCTTCAACAAACACTAACTCTCCTACCCCAGTGGCCACCATGCACCCTCCTCTCCCCAGACCATGACACTTCCACCACCGTGTTTGACTGCAGGTAGGAGATTTTTTGCTTCCGTTTCTGTATTTGGTTTACGCCACACGATTGTCCTCCCATATAAACCAAAGATGTTGAATTTGCTCTCATTAGCAAATATTACGTTCTGCTACCCCTCTTCATCTTTCAAATAAATTCTGCTGTGAACTTAATTCTCTTCCTCCTAATTCCTTCGTCGACAATTAGTTTTTTTTTTTTCTAGCCACCCGACCATTCAATCCCACCATTTTGATAACATTTCTTATTGTCTGAGGATTTACCTTCTTACCTGTACGTTAGTACACTTGGGCACATAATTTCGGAGCACCTAACCTGGGATTCTTCACCACACTCCTGACAATCCACGTCTCTTCTCGAGCTGTAAATGCTCTAAGACGGCCAGATTGCGGAATTAAATCAATTCTATCCTTCTCTCTGTACATCTTGATTATATTTCTCATCGTGCCTATTTCTCTGCAGCTTTTGCCTTTCTCGTGACTGAAGATGACAAGTTGCCTCTGCTCTAGCGAAGTATTCTTGCCGCTTCGCCACATTCGGCTAGCAAACAGTTCTTGTCTACGATGAAGGCAAATCTGCTGGATTACAGTGTGCACTGTCCTATGGAACGGGCTGTTCAAGTCGTATGGTAGAGATGTATATAACCACTGTCCCAATATTTTTTGACGTGAAAAATGTGTAGGATTTCACTATTTTCTACTTAATAGGCTTAGTTTACTACATTAACAGGTTATGGCTGTATTTATAGTAACAGTCTATACTAGTAAACACCTAGTACAACTTATTCTCGTTATATCTACGAAATGGCTACAGATTAAAGTAGAAACATGTTCTAGTATTTACTGTCCCAATATTATTGTGATTCTCTGTATATGGAATTTGTTACACACAAATCTAAAGCAAATTGTTCAAAATACGAACACTAGGAAGGAGGGCAGAATTAAAGAAGACTTTTTGAAAACCGGAATAAGAACGGTGAGGAATAATAAATGGCAGATGACGAAGAATCTGCAACGATGTAAATGACTGAAGTCTTATATCATGGTTAAATATCACGATAAATAAACTTTTGGGCAACGGTTTGTTTATGCAGGCTATTTAACATCATGAAAGCAATGCCAAAGTAAACGTGTTATTTTCGTTTGAGAAGATGTAATGTAGGGGGCCCGTGGTCAGAGCTCAGTAGTTTAGACTGTGGCCTCCCATCGCGAGGGTTCCCTGCAGGTCCCGGTGGGCGGGCGGGACTTTCCCATACGGCTATCTCGTGTGGGGGAGAGTGGTGGGCGTTGCCGTGGTGTGGGTCTTTCTCGGCGTGTTCCCGCTTCCTCCTCCGTCTGCATTCCACAGCCACTCTGTCCCTGTGTCACCTCAAACAGTCTTCTGACAGGCCTGAATGACAGTCTGTCCCTCGGGTAGAGCTTACTTAGCGCCAGTCGCCTTTCATCTGAAGTGGCCCTTCCTGTCTCGGAAACGTGCATATTTACATCAGATGCAATGTTTGTGTTGTTATACTGTGGTGTTTCATGCGCTCTATTATGACTTTATGTAACTTCTGTCAGAATTGCAAACAAATGTTTAAACTACTAATTAAGTGTTGTGTATTTTCTAGAAAGAATAATATACGCAATAAATTAACATTCCTGTAAACAGTCGTTCTGAAATATAATACTTTTTGTTGTAATGATAATGGTGAATAGATCTATCTGTTCATATTCTAGTAATGAATAAATAGGATTACGAACTTGTATCTTGCAATGGGAATTTCTTTAGCCATCTAAAAACTTAAATCCGTTAAAACCTTCTTCGGCTATTTAACGATTTCCTTCCTGTACAGCTAGTTCCTAAAGGTGCATGAAAACTATGTCTCTATTTTACAATCAATGCACGCAGAAGACTTAAAGTCTTCTATTCATATCAACATGAAAAGCTACATAAACGAGCCCAATGGAGTTATTATGGGACTAGCTATTCATGCTCAGCTATGCGCTGGCGATGATTCTAAGATATCTCGCTACGGGAGACTCATAAGCAAGTTTAAGTTTTTTACTTATACACACGCCGTCACGTTTTGTTTTGAGGATTTGGAATATGCACTCAATGGTGCCAACTATACTCTCTGAAAAAAAAATCGTAAGCACTGTCGCAAACTTTCCCCCACAACAAAGTAAACTTAATCTGGTGTCTTTGCTCAGTTTATCTAAAACTTCTTATTAAAGGCTAAAATTTCAAGCGGTTGTTTTATAATTTGTGACAGATAGGATGAGTGACAGAAATTTTTTTCATTATAATTCAAATTTCTTCGGTTTTACCGAGGTTGATTGAGATTTTCAGTGGGTAAATTGGCATCATTGTGTATCTGCAACATATAACTGAAATAGGGAGACATTTGAATTCTATTTTTTAAAACAATTTTATTTTACAAAGTCACTCCAACCTACCACAAAGCGATCTCCGCGAACAGTACTTAAGTTCAGAATAAACACGAATTCAGCAGGTTTTTTTTCTGTTCTCCAAATTAGTGACGCTAATACATGTTGCTTCTTTTTTATACATTTTTTTTNAATTCAGCAGGTTTTTTTTCTGTTCTCCAAATTAGTGACGCTAATACATGTTGCTTCTTTTTTATACATTTTTTTTGTTCTTACACATGAGATAAGCACGGTGTACGGCATTTGTGTTCTCGTGGACATCAGTTAATTACTCGNAATTCAGCAGGTTTTTTTTCTGTTCTCCAAATTAGTGACGCTAATACATGTTGCTTCTTTTTTATACATTTTTTTTTGTTCTTACACATGAGATAAGCACGGTGTACGGCATTTGTGTTCTCGTGGACATCAGTTAATTACTCGNATTTTTTTTGTTCTTACACATGAGATAAGCACGGTGTACGGCATTTGTGTTCTCGTGGACATCAGTTAATTACTCGCAAAAACATTGACATACGCTTACTATAAAAAAATCTCTTGATCTGCCTTACGGCTTGTCGCCGGTAATGAGACCATAATTCCTTTTTCACATGAAATTGAAGAGTACGGTAGTCGAATAAAATTTTTTCCCCAGAGGGTAGCGTTTGAAACCTATCAATTTAATGCGTTATTTTTAACAAGCGATTGAAGCTGGTATCGTGCCGACATTTCTCAAGGTGTATCAGATGTATAATTAGAAGGTAAAAATCACTTCAATTTTCATTTGTCTGTCGGAAATTTCACGGTATCTCGTCAAGCAATAAAAATAATTGTATTTTTTTTAACGACCCGGTAAGTAATATTTTTTGGAATTCTTGATAACTACAGTGTAATCGTAATTATTTATGTTGCAGTTATATTACGGTAACACGTTTTCTGAAAAAGCTAACAAAATATCTAAGCCGGAAAATATTTCTAAAAAGCAAACTTCGTATATTCAATATTAGGCATAAGCCTATTAATTCCATTTGCTTGTGGCTACGTACGGATGTCTGTTTTACTTAGATTTCGTGGAAGATTCAAAATAGTAGTAGTTTACCATCTTGCTAAACTATCCTGATAATTAAACAATTAATAATTATTATTATCTTTCATCCATAAGCTGCGTGCCCAGTGCAATACGCAACCTGCTCCCTTACTACACAATACTTTCTCCCGCCAGAAAAGAGGTTTACATCGTACACTCGTGTCTAAAAACACGAGCATCTATCTTCATAAATCACTTACTNCTCCCGCCAGAAAAGAGGTTTACATCGTACACTCGTGTCTAAAAACACGAGCATCTATCTTCATAAATCACTTACTGAAATTATTTGCTGAAGGCTTAGCGTATTGTTGACTGCGCGGACATTAGAGATAGAATCAGGTGTTCAAACAGGAGTGAGGAAGGAACTGGACGTGAAATATATTAAGGAACCATCCCAGAAATCACCTGGCTTGACTTCAGAAAACCACGGGAAACAGAAGTTGTCCTTCTGTGATCTNTCCCTTACTACACAATACTTTCTCCCGCCAGAAAAGAGGTTTACATCGTACACTCGTGTCTAAAAACACGAGCATCTATCTTCATAAATCACTTACTAAAATTATTTGCTGAAGGCTTAGCGTATTGTTGACTGCGCGGACATTAGAGATAGAATCAGTTGTTCAAACAGGAGTGAGGAAGGAACTGGACGTGAAATATATTAAGGAACCATCCCAGAAATCACCTGGCTTGACTTCAGAAAACCACGGGAAACAGAAGTTGTCCTTCTGTGATCTTGTTTGAATGTAAACATTACATACATTTTCTGCGTTTCCCATTTTGACATTCAGTTTAGTTTTGTGCCCTTCATTTCCCCACCTCGTCGTTTTCTTCGAACAAATTACTTCATCACTGCAGCGACTTATTCGTAGCAAGAACTAGCATGCCCCACATGCCGCAAAATTAAAATGTTAAAAATCTGCCTTGGAGTGTACAATAACTCCGTATTCTACACCGCTGAGGGGCCGCGGTTGCACAACCGCTAGAGCACCCTCATCCCATCAAAGCGAATAGGGTTCGATTCCCGGCGAGGTAACTCTAGCATTTTCGCACGTGGGAGTCAAACTGGACAATGCCGCTGGTTGGCGGAGTTGAGAGATTTGGGCGTTTCTTAACAGCGAGGTCTTGAGAACCGATGAGGGTGGAATGAGGTGAGAATGGAGCAGCGCCGGAATGAAGGGGTGGGGGGACACGGGAGATCCCCGAGAAAGCCCGCCGACCAGTGGTATCGTCCAGCAAGATTCCCACTCGCGAAAATCCGGGAGTGGCCCGGCCGGGGATCGAACCCGGTTCGCCTTGGTGAGAGGCGAGCAGGCTAACCGCTCAGCCACCGCGGGGACCTCGCTTTGTGAGTCGTCATATCCTACAATGTCCGGCAGCGATGCACAGGATGCTCGCCTGGAATCACGGTGTGAGTTGTCGTAACCTGCAACGCCCGTTCGTTTCTCATATTTGGAAAAGTACACCGAACAATGCGCGGAACATCCACAACGTCGTCCATGCTAGATTTCTGTGACGCTAGTGAGGTGAGCTATTCTAACAGAGCCACGCCAGCCCACACGTCGCTCGTACAACCTAGCACGCTCTCCTAGGTGTTATAGTCCCCTGGTAAAGCACGATCTTTGGACCTATCCCGCGTCGAGCATGAGTATGACTATAGTCAGTTCATGACTGGAAGAGACTTTCTTGAAGCCCTGCTAAAGATCTACTTTCAAGCCCATTTCGTATCCTTCTGCCAAAGGGTAAACAAACATTGCCATGTGGCAGTCACATGGCAATGTTTACATGCAATGTTTACATTCCACTGTGTGTGTGTACATGTGTTCGTACATGCACGTACCCATCATAAAAGTAATATATATTTTATTAATGGATATTCCAAAAGCGTAAAGTTTTTAATCTTGAGGATTTCACACAAAAGAATATGTGATTCAAGTGAAAAACATTTCATTATATAAACCCAAAATGTGAGTATTAAAAATTAGATGTTTCGTGTGCGTGCCTGTGTGTGTCTCTCTCTCTCTCTCTCTCTCTCTCTCTCTCTCTCTCTCTCTCTCTCTCTGTGTGTGTGTGTGTGTGTGTGTATATAGGTTTGATTTTGACTGGGGGATTGGGTGGGGGAGAAAAACTTTCACTTTGATTACATATTATAGACACAATACTTTGCAATGAAATGTGTCAACATTCAAGGAGTCCATCCAACAACATTAACATGGCAACGCCAATCTCTCATAAGCCCCCGGATGGCTGTGCTGTAGAGAATTTGTGCGATTCTTGTTTAACCTAATATTTCATCTATCGTTTTTTTAATACTAATATCAGCTCTTTATTATTTGATTTTTCATAACGTATGACTTTAATTTGTGCTAACCTTCTCGTACAGATTCCTTTTGCTTTTGAAATCTGTATAAGAGATTACTCATAGTGCGTTCTAACGTGTTTAATATTTTTCAAATTTATTTCAGGTTTGCTTAAAATTTTATTTACTGTATTTTACGTTGTATGTTGCGGTAGTTTTTGTGTGCAGTCATGAGTTCTAGCAAGGTGAATAAAAGAGAAGTCACCAACGCCAACAGGACATCATTAACCTCACCGAATCGTTGTATTCACTAATTAGGCGAGGGGAAATGAAACCCTGCAACGTCGCGGAAAGAGTGGCAGAAATGTTGAAACTCTCCAAATCTACAGTGCTAAGGTATGTTAAAATATCTGTAGTATTAACCATTGCGTTTGCAAGTTGTGTGTGTTAAGATCAATTACGTTGGCCCACGAAATGTGTTTACAAGAACATAAAGAAAATTTGTTAATAACTTGATAACGTCGTCGAACGTTGTCTACGTGTATTTTTAACGTTTTATTTTGGTAATTATTAAGTTTATAGGGTTTCCTGTAAAAATAAAAATAATTCATTGAAAATCTTATATTTCCACTCTGCTAATGATGCAGAACACGAATATACGAGGGGCATTAACGTCCGACTAATTTCGTAATATGTGCCCACCTAACCTAACAGAACCTAACCCCACGATGAGTGAATCACTATTTTACATTTTTTAACTAACCTAGGATTGTAGGGTTATATAGTAACCAATACCTGCCACCTATTAAACTAACCTAAACTAACACACGGCAGAGCATATCACATTGTCACACATCATTTGTAAACAAACCCTTGTATGTTTTTGGTATCAGTAACTGTAGTTGACCCAGTAACTGAATTATGGTCCTTTTTAAATTATGCAAATTAGGTTGGCTATGTAGCACTGAAAGTGAAAAATATGACACTGATAATTTACAATAACTAAAAGACAATGGCTGTAGAACAGTGGTGTTGGGGAAATGCATTAATACACAATTGTTTTCTTAAAAGATTATGACTGCGATTTCATCGATTACGATGTCCTCTCATGTTTAGTGAAGTGATACAGATATGTTTAATAGTAGGGGAAGTTCCAGTTATATCGACTGTAATCTATTTAGTGACGTATAACAATGGCAATTAATGCCGCAATGTAACTTATAAATACAAAACAAGCTCCTTCTTCAGAATCTTAAAATGCACCATCTCTCCATAACCTATATAAAATTAATTGACTATAACAAACTCACTATAGAGGCAATTTTCCTTACCATTGTCAGTTGTCTTTATAATAAATTTCCACTGTATATATTGGGTTGTTTATGAAGAATCCCTCGCAGGGGTACACAAATTCCAACACAAAGTAGTTTTTATTTTTAATTACACATTGTAATACCACCTTTTGGTTAGGTGATTCATACACTCACATTTGAGTCTATATAACCCTACAATCCTAGGTTAGTGTAAAACCCAACAATCCTAGGTTAGTTTAAAAATGTAAAATAGTGATTCACCCATCGTGGGGATAGGTTCTGTTAGGTTAGGTGGGCACATGTTACGAAATTAGTCGGACGTTAATGCCCGTCGTATATTCGTGTTCTGCATCATTAGTGGAGTGGAAATATACCATTTTCCGTGAAATTATTTTTTTTTTTTTACAGAAAAGCCCCCTAAACTTAATAATTACCCAAATAAAACGTTAAAAAGACACGTAGACAACGTTCGACGATGTTATCAAGTTATTAACAAATTTTCTTTATGTTCTTGTAAACACATTTCGTAGGCCAACATAATTGACCTTAGCACACACAACTTGCAAACGCAATGGTTAATACTACATATATTTTAACATACCTTAGAACTGTGGATCTGAAGCGTTTCAACATTTCTGCCGCTCTTTCCGCGACGTTGCAGGGTTTCATTTCCCCTCGCCTAATTAGGGAATACAACGATTCGGTGAGGTTAATGATGTCCTGTTGGCGTTGGTGACTTATCTTTTATTCACCTTGCTAGAACTCATGACTGCACACAAAAACTACCGCAACATATAACGTAAAATACAATAAATAAAATTTTAAGCAAACCTGAAATAAATTTAAAAAATATTAAACACGTGAGAACGCACTACGAGTAATCTCTTATACAGGTATCAGAAACGAAAGAAATCGGCACAACGAGAAATAATAAAGAGAGGATATTAGTAATAAAAAAAATTAAGCCAGTAAATGAATTATTATTGGTTAAACAAGATAATCGCACCAATTCTCTAGCACGTGTGTCGGCCACATCTCGCCAACAACACACGGAACGAAGGTTTGTAAACAAATGGCCGCTCTACTTTCACCTTGAGCGTGATCTTGTGAGTATGCAAGAAACATTGAAATCAAAGTACGTTAGCATCACGTCATTAATAATTGGCATAATAAGATACAAGTCTTTTCGAAACCCATTTGTAAGCGATAAATTAACAATTACGTTAAAACTTTAGAACTATTTCCTCTCTTTGTGCTGGCAACCTAACGGCATAACTGTATCCACGCTCGCCGCTGTTTGTAATGTTATATGCATGTAGCTAACGGCTAGGGTGTTTTTTCAAATGTTGATTTTCAAAAGTTTCTTCCAGTCGTGAACCGACTATACATCGGTCGTTGATAACACAGGCGAGACCGAGCGTGGTTGCGCAGCGGTAAACCACTGTACTAGCGTTCTGGAGGGCATGGGTTCGATTCCATGGCATGGGTTCGATTCCCTTGTAACACACAAATAATAATGATTGACTCAATTGTAGAAGAGGCGTAATTTACGCTTCAAACGAGAAGTGCCATTTTCTAGTACCTCTGTATATTTATGTAATCACACAGATTTTTCCTGTTGAATACAAAGTAACGTAAGTATTTTTGATTCGAAGCTGGCTCTGAAATTGTGTAAAACAATTTTTGTTACGCATAACTTAAATATTAATAAAGGCAATAACTTCAAACCCTCTTTACTTATTTAATTTATATGGCTCATTTTGTTTTCCCGGAATCACTGCGAGCGAATTCTGGGATGATTTCTGCCTATAGGCCATGGAGGATATCTTTACTTCTCCTGCTACTTTGAGCGAGTTGCACCGTTTGTAACGACCTCGCACCGACGATACTTTAAGCCATACTCAATTTTCTAGGATAAGAACTTTATACTTTTGGTATTGGTTAATGCAGAATTTAATATAAATGGCTGTGTTAAATATTTCTGATATACAACTGTATAAACATCTCAAATAAATGTTATGTTATATTACTTATTAATTTGTACTTTTAAACCGTAAACAGAGTTATAGCCTACATTTAATTTACAGCGCATTTCTAAACAGAAATGTCTACTCTGATAAAGAATAACTGTCGATTAGTCCTTTGTAGCCGTCATTTTCTAGGGAAAAATTACTGTTATTACTTATAACCATAATTGCTAATTGTCAACTTTTTTTTGACGGCCCTTTCTTGCGTTCTTGTCGCTGGACGAGAGAATGATGCTCTGAGCCTCGCCGTTTATATAATTAACTACTAAGTAAGCATTAAGGCCCCCGTCTACCTGGAACTTTTTCCCACGTTTAGGCCGAGCAGCGCGGGAGCGATAAGGGCGACACTGCCACGCGCTTCAAGTACACCATCGCCGCTAAGCGCAAGGCTCTGAACTGGCGTGCAGTGTTCTCGTCGTGCTGCGTGTACCTATGGGACTTTCAGCGGTGACCATATTATTTTATTAGTGGGAAGTCTTTAGGAAGGTTCAGTGCAGGCCCCTATAGTAGTTTTGTATGTATCTGATGCGTGCATTTTGAGCTACAGCGCCTTGGAAAGGCCGTTTTTAGCGGTTTTGGAGTACTCTGAATTGATGTTTCTAACGTACGTGATATTTTGAAAGTACTTAACAGCTCTCGTCTGAAGTGTGTGTTCTTTTCGTAGATCAGCACGTTGGACGCACGCTTAATAGTTTCGTTGAAAAACGTGTATTTCGAACACTCTGCAACGCAGTTCAAGCGCCAGGTAGACGGGCGCCTTAAGTTGACGAATTACGTTATAAGGGGATAATGTGTCTGCTAAAAAAAAACAACGCTATACAATTCTGAGCAAACGCTAACTTCGCAAGCGTTCAACAGCGCCCGTGCGCCATTTGCTGTCCACCTAGGTGCCAGCCTGTTGTTTCTTTGTCTCGACAATTGAATGATCATGGTTACTCCCAGCATTTCTACAGCCGTGCTAAATGTTTACTTTCTGTCTTCCCTACAACAAATCCTTCCGCCACATGTAAACAAAATAGAAACGAGTCTATAGAAAACATCAAGTATAAAACAACTCGCCACACTTATGCGTTGGACGGAAAATTAAAAATAAATATATTTTGTACATAACAATAACGTGTGTTTCCTACGGTACATAAAAATGTAAAAATGATAGTAAGAGACATTTATGTTACAAATAACACACCGAAACTTAATTTAGAAATATTTTCAATGAAAAATATTTTTTTGCTTGTCGTTACCAACTTACGTCTTTGCTCTCTGTTATACTGCATTTTAAATTTATATCAAATTTTAATTATTGAACATCATAAAAGTGACTGATTCTCTTGACTAAAAAGGAGGCATATTACGTTAATATTAACGGAAGTATAAAACGCTTGTGATATTTCATTTATTTCAGAGAATGCCAAACAGTGTGCAAGTGGAGTGATTTTTAAAGGTTCCATTCAAATCAATCAAAAGGCGTGAAGATACCATGGGTACACTTTAACAGCGCACGTCTGTCAACTCTGCTCTCCGTCAGCGAGTGTGTTTGGTCGTGCGGTTGCCAGGCCTGACTGGTGTGGTAGGTCATGGCAAGTGTCCCTGGGACTGTGTTTCCCGCTCGCTCTTCTGTTTACATTTCAAGAGAATGCTGGTGCTGTTCTTCGGCAGGTGCATTGCACCTCTTGCCATTTGCCCACCTCTTAAGGCAGAGAGATGCCATGCAGATCGGATTTTTTTTTTTAAACCAAACTTTATGTTCAGACATTACAAATCTAAGCTCGACATGGCATAAAGGACTACTTTGCAGATTTTTTAAAGTTTGTGCGGTTTCAGTTATATCCATATTTTTCGATGTGGGACAGAAATTATTAAATAATAGGGGAACTTCGATTAAGGTTACAAGCGTTTAACGACTAACGTATGGAAAATAAGTCGGATTTCTAAATAACTGTTAAGATGTTCGCTGTGCCTTGACGAGCTTGATTTTTTAAATATTGAATCGAATAGTTCAGTTATGGAGTTATGCGTACATGTAAATCCAAGATCGCGGTCATTTCTCTCCCGTAACAGGCTAAAATTCCGATTTAAATTCCCCCNGGGCTATAGGATGTTCGCGGGTTCTCTGAAGCACTGCTCAAGCTCGATTTTCCGCCTCTTGAGAACAAGGCTTAACCAAGCCTAGAAAATAACGCCAAAGTGACGGCGTGCCGCTTTATTGCGCACTCCGTTCAATAATATTTTGCACGAGGACTATTTCTTACTAGTCATTACCAAAACACCCATTTTCTCTCTGTTTTCATTCGTATTAATTATAAATGAAATATTATAACTTATGGGTAGATAATTATTAGTAAAAGTTCAATTCAATAAAAAACTAGATACTTTTATGTTAACATAAGTGTACAACGCTGGTGATACGTGGCATATGTAGGAAACAACCTAACACGTGATACATGGAATAATTTTTCAAAGGTCGCCCCCCCCCCCCCTTTTAAAAGTGTGAAGAAACAGCGAATAGACCATAGGCCGCCGAATGGTCCACAGGACTTCAGGAAAAAACTTATTCAAAAACTGTTTCAAGTGCTTAAAATAATTTCGCCTAGGAATATGATTTAGATAAACCTTTCACATCCGATGGCAAGTTTCTGTTTTCTATTTCTGTTTCTCGTGAGTATTCTTTAAAAGTGAACATGGCTGAAATCGACGTATGTAATTATGAAAACATCTGTGCAGGATATGCGAATTTGTCGAGGGATGCGCAACACACTTTTTTTTCTTTATTATCGCATTATTAAATTATAGAAAAGGTGAGATCCCAAGAGGCAAGTTGCCTGTGTGAAGACTGCACGCCAGTTCACTTCCTTGTCCATAGTTAGAGACCTGAAAAATTCGCGGATTAATTTCGGGACAAGCTAAAATTCGAAACACGTGTGTTAACAAAACTTCAGCCATTGGTCCGCACGGTGTTTGACACCTCCCGGAGTAGACTGGCCCAATCGTCACCTTCTACGGTGACAGCAGACAACCAATGTGCAGTTGATATCGGCACATTTGTACGTAAGACTGGAGAGTCTAGCCTGCAGGTCACTGAACTCGCGAATTTTTCTGGTCTCTACCCATGGTCAATGAGGCATGTGAGGAGTGTATGTCGGTCGCCCGGAGTCATCCCGCAATTTTAGACCTCGAACACGCAAAATACGTTGTCAGGCGGAAGCCTTTGTTTGCCAAGGAAATTCATTAGTCACTGTATTACTCTCTCCATCAGCCACTTTGGTGGCACATTTAAATCCCTCGGTACACCGCTTACTATCCTTGTCACTGACGGCAGCGCTAATTACACAGTCATCAACAAACAGCTTCATCCGGTCAGGTGACTTCGTATCTACGTCGTTATTCCCGGCGCAGAACGAAGTAAATATGGATACGAAGTGTAACTTCCTTTCCCTTGCAATTCATTAAAATACCGCTTCCGCGCATCCTGGGTGCAAATTACAAACAAAACGTAACTGGCGTGGTTAGTTATGAAAAACCTATGACGTAAGGCTGTCGGCAAAGTCAGCTAGCTGTCCTCGGCTCCACAAATTGTGAGGTTTTATAAATCACGAGTTGGGTAAGAAAAAGTTGACACTAAAACCACACTACACTGCTGTGAGTAGCCTAATAATATAGTTTATAACGCCTTACGCATGCAATAATGTACACTGTAAAAACTGTCATTCTTGGTAAACGCTTGGGAACAGGTGGAGAGCAGACACAGGAAATGGAATTCCTGAAAAGCAAGTTAGAGGTGGTGACAAAACGTGACAGATTATTAAGGATTAAAGTGAAACAAAATATTTTCAAAAACAAAACCACATGCAATTTTAAGGAATATAATTTTTATTCCACATATATTTAATTTTAGTTCGTTTATGTGATAGCAAAAAAATATTTTAAAGCCAGAGAAACCAAAATATATGGGCCTGCTGAATTTATGTTTTACTGATGATCGTATGTTTACGTTATATCGTAATTTTCCTCTCAATATCTCGATACTATCAGAGGAGCAAATGCCACAGTTGTGTACTAGCTGCAGCAAAACCCGCATCTAGGGACCAGACACTTCGTCTATGGCGTTCTCTATGAGGTCAGCTACAATATTTCATTGCGTTTCGTTTTCTTCAACGGCACTTTAACGTTGAATGTTGGTACTGCAAACATTATCTGTAAATCAGCCTCTGCGTGGGTGGAGGTGATTAAATTAAATGCCCTTTGTTAGTGTGTAAACTACTACCCTATTCTATCACATAAATCTACATTAAAATAATGGGATTTTGCCACACAACCTACGCTCTACCGGACAGTCAAGCTGCGAAATGACACGCTATCAGTCAACGGGTAATTACTAGCTTTGTAAACAGCCAGATTGCCGATTTCCTAGTCGTTGCCCCTTCGTTTTTGTGGTGGCTCCAAGTGAAGAGCAGAAAATGCAATTTGTAATAAGGCCCTTCATACTTCTCATTTTCCCGCATTTATTAATATAACCTCTGCCAACCGCCTGATTCCCTTCGCTCATCTTCTCGAGTGTAGTTGAAGAGCATGGGTAAAAGTAACGTACTTCCTAAATCCCTCGCTGCCATGTTGGTAAGTGTTGGTAATATTGGCGTGTGGGGAGTGCACCCAGGGCAAGGCAACACCCTCCGAGTGACGGTCTTTCCAGCTGGCACCCGTAGGTGACCGTCATCCCCGAGCATGACAGAAATGAAACCCTAGGATGGAGCGGCGTTGGAATGCAAGGGCGGGGGAAGCGGGAGTGCCCCGAGAGAGCCCGGCGGCAAGCGGCATCGTCCAACACGATTCCCACATGCGAATATCCGGGAGTGAACCCGCCGGGGATTGAACCCGGATCGCCGTGGTGGGAGGCGAGCGCCCTGGATACTACGCCACCGCTGCCCCCCGGTAAATGTTGGTAAAAAGGGGTAGGTGGATTTATTTTGGCACCTGGTAAAAGAGATAATGTGTTCATCTCCACTCTCTCCTGGTGCGTTTCATACAGTAATCACTGCGATACTCGCCAGGAAGAGGACTGAACGAGACACCGCAACTTCTCGGACTGAAGAAAGAAAGTATATTAAAATGTGTAGATATGTGTTGGCATCTAGGTTCGAAACCAGGAATCCCCGGCAGCAGTTTGCCGATAGAAGCACTGTGCATAACAAATGTTATGTGTAGGCCTGCGAAATTGTAAAAAAATGCGCTGTTGTCAATTATATCGTTATCGGAACAAACTTGTGGTGTGTGTTCCGTAATCGCCATGCAGACCAGATGTCTGTCCTCACTCTCGTTGTGCTAAAGCCAGTAAGTTAAATAAACTGTTGCGAATAAGTACTTTCAGTTTCATTATACAACCTGTACCAGAATACATGTGCCAAACTCCAGGAGGTGATTCCTTGTGAAAAAAAATGGTTTGATATACATTGACAACGCCATTATGTGGTGAATATTAAGGGAGGTATGTGGTGTTGAAAATCGGAATGGTGTTTCACGAATCGGAGATCGTATATCTGTGTAAATTTGTTTGTTAAAATCGCCCCCGTCCATTGTGTAAGTAGGGGCAGTCGCCCTATTTTTGCAGGGAACTTTGGGAACACTAGGCAATAAAGAAAAAGTTCTAGGTACATTATGACCCACCATGGCACGCTGAAGGCAAAAGGTCATCTTGTCCGCACTCGCTCCAGTGAACCGTTTCCGAGAAAACGTCACTCAACATTTCGAAGGTGAGTTGTAGCCCTGTGGGGGGTGGCAACACATATGCCACCTTCACCACGCACGTGGCGGAGGAAACAGGGAAGGATGCAATCGGTGCTTGGGATGGAAGCGGCCTCGGCTGCTGGCAAGTAGGTATGTGCCTTCAGCTGGTTGTGGAAGCATGGAAATGCACCTCGTGTGCGGAGCAGCCAACACGAGTGCAAGGCAAGCAGCGAAGCTGTCCCCACTGCTCTACCCAGTGCAACGTCAACCCTCTCACGCGACATTTGCGTGATGAAAGCTCGACCACAGTGACGAGGAAGGTCCACGCAAGTAACGAACGTGATCACGTGCCACGTGTTACATTCTGCGAACGGTTCCTCCAAGAAAACAACGCGCCTCCAAACTTCACATCAACTGTGCTCTTCACGGATGAGGCCCATTTCACCAGTGATGGAATCTTCAACGGGAGGAACAGTCACTGCCTAGGCGCACGCTAATCCCCCACCACAAGCACCTCATGAGGCAACCAAGTGCCCTACGGTGTCAACATGTGGGCCGGCGTTGCCAACAATCACTCGTCGGGGCCTCATCTCCTGGCCGGCCGCGTAAATGGAGCCGGTTACCTGACGTTCTTGCAGGATGTATTGCCGGAGTTGCTGGAAGAAGCACCTCTTGTCACACCATGCGGTTTCAGCATGATGGGGCATCGCCGCGTTTTCCTGCTGCCGTACGCCGCCATCTTGACGTCACATTTCCAGGCCGCTGGATTGGCAGAAGTGGACCCATCCATTGGCCGACCATATCTGCAGACCTGACTCCACTGGATTTTCTTTTTATGTGGTCATGTCAACTCCCTGGTCTACGAGACGCCTGTGGCTGGTGAGGAAGATCTCGTCGCACGAGTGGTAGCCGCATTTTATTCTGTACTCGCCATACCAGACACTTATGCACGGGTCCAGGCTAAGCTGATCCGCCGTTGCCAATTATTGTGTATTGAAGTTGGGGGACGGCAATTCGAACAGTCGGTGTAAATGCTGCCATTAATAAATACGTGAGATGCACACATGTGTCATACAATACTCCTATCTGCACTCCGTCCCTTGTTCCCTACGCTTGTCCTCGTTTAAGTTAACCATTACATGTGGATGTACACTGAAGAGCCAAAAAAACTGGCATTGGCGTGCGTATGCAAATAACAGAGGTATGGAACCAATCAGAGTAACGCGATGCGGTCGGCAGCTAGATCGGTTACTGCTGCTACAATGGCAGGTTATCAATATTTAAGTGAGTTTGAAAATGGTGTTATAGTCTGCGCACGAGAGATGGGACATAGCATCTCCGAGGTAGCGATAACATTTGGATGTTCGCGTACGACCCAGTTTTTTTGGCTCTTCAGTGTACATCCACGTAGCGTTGTTGCGGGAGGCAGACGAGTTGCCTACCCCCGCAGGGCTACACCGCACCTTCGAAACTCTGAGTGGCATTTTCTCGAAAACGGTTCACCGGACCGAGTTCGGACAAGAGGACTTTTTGCGTTCATTGTGCCATGGTGGGTAATACTGTGCCTCGGCGTTTTCTTTGCTGCCTAGCGTTCCAAAGTTCCCTGCGAAAAGAGGGCGACTACCCTTACTTACGTAATTAAGGGGAACGGTTTTACCAACCAAATTTACACAGATTTACGATCTCCGTTTCGTGAAACACCATTACAATTTTGGTCACTCCATCTCAAGGACTTCCAGCAATATTTACATTTATGCATTTAAAAACTCGATTTTCAACACCTCGTACCTCCCTTAATATTCACCACATGATGGTGTTGTCAATATATCTCCCTAATTTTTTTTAAACAAGTAATTAATTACCTCCTGGAGTTTGGTACATGAATTCTGTTCCACGTTGTATAATGAAACTGAAGTAGTCTCTTATTCGTAACAGTTTATTTAACTTACACTGAATGAATTCTGGTCCACGTTGTATATGCCTGGTGTAAAATATTTAAGCTCGAGAAACTGAGCGTATATGAAGGCAGCGTTTTTATGTGAATAAATTTAACGACCATCACACACTTCTGGTGAAGGGAAAGCAACAAAATTTGGAGCATGTTATTCCTTACAAATGAGTGGCTCAGTCGTTAACATATATGCGTATTCCATTTGCACAAAGCAGGCTAAAATAAGAGGTCAGAAAAACAAAATTGGTTCAGAAAACCTGAAAATGTCGGGAAAATAAAATGTAGAAAATTATTGATCAGCTTGAACACAGAGTTACATAAAATACATATTTCAGTTTTAAAACTTAACTTTTACAGTTTAGAAAGTATTTTCTTTTAAAAGAAAGTGAACAATTTATGTTTTAAACTTGGCCCGTCACATAACACGTTTTAGCTTATAATAAATATTAGGTTTTTTTTCTTGCCATAACGTTATAAGATTCAAACCACGAAATGAGCAAATTTTTAAAATCAACATTTACTAATAATTGTATTCAGGTTATGGTGGCATGAGTGTTTCACACTTTATGAACCAGCTAGCATGTGTCGCAGTAAATTAAGCACTTATACCTTTTATTTTCGAGCTCATGCAGAGCACGGAAAATGCTAGATATTTAGGTCTGGAAGGCAACGTTCGACTTTCACTTTAACATGCGTAACATGTGTCCGAAAACGACTTCTCAAAGCACACAGTCAAACATTTTGCAGACGACTCTTCAGATAGTGCTTATGTATGTACATTCAATTGAGAACTTTTTAATGGGCGTTAGAAAAAAATCTCCGCCTGCAAATGCGTTGATTTTGAAGTAAGTAACGGTTGTATTTACCTAACGTGATGCTGACAGATTAATTAGGAAAAGTAGTTCATTGTTTTAAGGTCGCATTGTAAGTGTCATTCTTTAGATTAATGGCAACGGAAATTGGTAATTGACGTAATATTGATATTTATATTTTTTTAATAACGTCACGGTTTCACAAATTTGGCGCATGAATACAAGTCACTATATCCACTGTAACATCAAACTGTACTTAGTGATGGAGGTATACACAAGCGGCTGAGAGAAAAATCTAAGCAAGTCTTGCGGGAGTGATCAGTTAAGGCCCCCGTCTACCTGGAACTTTTTCCCGCGTTTAGCCCGAGAAGCGCGGGAGCGATAAGGGCGACACTGCCACGCGCATCAAGTACGCCATCGTCGCTAAGCGCAAGGCTCTGAACTGGCGCGCAGTGTTCTCGTCGTGCTGCGTGTACCTATGGGACTTTCAGCGGTGACCATATTATTTTATTAGTGGGAAGTCTTTAGGAAGGTTCAGTGCAGGCGCCTATAGTAGTTTTGTATGTATCTGATGCGTGCATTTTGAGCTACAGCGCCTTGGAAAGGCCGTTTTTAGCGGTTTTGGAGTACTCTGAATTGATGTTTCTAACGTACGTGATATTTTGAAAGTACTTAACAGCTCTCGTCTGAAGTGTGTGTTCTTTTCGTAGATCAGCACGTTGGACGCACGCTTAATAGTTTCGTTGAAAAACGTGTATTTGGAACACTCTGCAACGCAGTTCAAGCGCCAGGTAGACGGGCGCCTTAANTTCAAGCGCCAGGTAGAAGGGCGCCTTAATCGCGGAGCCGCTATAACCGGCGGCGGCTGTTGTTTGCTCAGCACTGTGCCGATCAGTTTCCTGGTAGGCACATCAGTTCTTCATTGGCTGGCGTCACGTCACGTGTGCCCGATACCTCACCTACTTCACGCAGATGGTAACAAGCACGACATTTCGTCATTTGTTGTTGGCGTATTCGGCACGCGACGCCAGCGAGCGCCAGCACATCTTGCAACTACGCGCGTGGCCACAGAGTACTTAGAAATACAGAGGCGAAACTATGGCGTGTATTGCGAGCTCCGGCCTCGCTGGCCAGCAATATTGCGGAACGTCGTTCACCAATGAGCTCCTGGAGACTATCTTGTCAGACTGCAGCCCGACCAATAGGGAATATCCCATAACGCGGAACAACCAATCACACCCGAGGCCCGTTTCCACAGTTTCGCGCGGCCAATGAGCGACCGAGTTCAATTACATTAATAAAAATAAAAAACCACGCCTTTCGTTTCTGTATACTTTCCTATTCTTTGCTGTGTCTATAACAATTTTGAAATATGCGTAAAATTATGGGCTTTTACTTGCGAAAATTAAATGAAACCAATAAAATCACACTTCGTTGCAGAAATTTATTGGAAGTTGTTCTTACTGATATTGTTTCCCCCCACCCCCTCCCTCTTTTTTTAAAAGCATTCTTTGCTAGACTTTCTTCTGACTGGCAATATTCCTCGTCTTTCAACGTTTCTCTTACGTTCCGAAAGAGCGGCAAACTTGTTAATCGAAACATACCTTCAGTATTTTTACAGTAGTTGTTTTTCTATCTACCACATATATCCTTCGCCAGCAGTCCCAGGTAGTGAGACGAAATCAGTGAGAAGGTGGAAAGACGAAAATAATTGTTGGCTGTTG
>NQII01007114.1:71964-102272 GCA_002778355.1 Clitarchus hookeri | reverse complement strand
TGCGACAATATTAACAAACGATCCCGTGAGGGGAAGGTGCAGCTCTCCCACACCGCTTATACTGTACTGTTCTGGACTGGAGAGTGAAAGATATGGGACATTATTGTGAAAGTGGACACGAGAGTGTACTTGTCTCTACTAGTGTGCGACAATATAACAAACGATCCCGTGAGGGGAAGGTGCAGCTCTTATNTTGTGAAAGTGGACACGAGAGTGTACTTGTCTCTACTAGTGTGCGACAATATAACAAACGATCCCGTGAGGGGAAGGTGCAGCTCTTATACTCCACTTACACTACACTGTTCTGCACTAGAGGGTGATATAGATGGGAGCTTACTGTGACAGTGGACACGAGAGTGTACTTCTCTCTAATAGTGTGCGACAATATTAACAATAGATCCCGTTTGAAGAAGGTGCAGCCCTCCCACCCCGCTTATACTCTACTGTTCTGCACTAGAGGGTGAAAGAGTTGGGGGAGCTTATTGTGACAGTGGACACGATAGTGTACTTGTCTCTACTAGTGTGCGACAATATTAACAAACGATCCCGTGAGGGGAACGTGCAGCCTTCCCACTTCACTGATACTACACTGTTCTGCACTGGAGAGTGAAAGATATGGGACCTTATTGTGAAAGTGTCAACTAGAGTGTACTTCTCTCTACTAGTGTGCGACAATATTAACAAACGATCCCGTGAGAAGATGGTGCAGCTCTCCCACTCCACTTACACTACACTGTTCTGCACTAGAGTGTGAAAGAGATGGGAGCTATTGTGACAGTGGACACGAGAGTGTACTTCTCTCTCCGAGTGTCATAAAATATTAACAAAGGTGCCCGTGAGGGGAAGGTGCAGCTCTCCCACCCCGCTTATACTGTACTGTTCTGCACTAGAGGGTGAAAGAGATGGGAGCTTATTGTGAAAGTGGACACGAGAGTGTACTTCTCTCTACTAGTGTGCGACAATATTAACAAACGATCCCGTGAGGGGAAGGTGCAGCTCTCCCACTCCACTTACACTACACTGTTCTGCACTAGAGGGTGAAAGAGATGGGAGCTTATTGTGACAGTGGACACGAGAGTGTACTTGTCTCTACTAGTGTGCGACAATATTAACAAACGATCCCGTGAGGGGAAGGTGCAGCTCTCCCACTCCGCTTATACTGTACTGTTCTGCACTAGAGGGTGAAAGAGATGGGAGCTTATTGTGACAGTAGACACGAGAGTGTACTTTTCTCTATTAGTGTGCGACAATATTTACAAACGATCCCGTGAGGGGAAGGTGCAGCTCTCCCACCCCGCTTATACTGTACTGTTCTGCACTAGAGGGTGAAAGAGATGGGAGCTTATTGTGAAAGTGGACACGAGAGTTGACTTCTCTCTACTAGTGTGCGACAATATTAACAAACGATCCCGTTTGAAGAAGGTGCAGCCCTCCCACTCCACTTACACTACACTGTTCTGCACTAGAGGGTGAAAGAGATGGGGGAGCTTATTGTGACAGTGGACACGAGAGTGTACTGCTCTATACTTGTGTGCGACAATATATACAATAGATCCCGTGAGGGGAAGGTGCAGCTCCCCCCCCCCCTTTATACTGTACTGTTCTGCACTAGAGGGTGAAAGATATAGGCGCTTATTGTGACATTGGACACGAGAGTGTACTCTCTCTACTAGTGTGCGACAATATTAACAAACGATCCCGTGAGGGGAAGGTGCAGCTCTTCCACTTCACTGACACTACACTGTTTTGCACTAGAGTGTGAATGAGATGGGAGCTTATTGTGACAGTGGACACGAGAGTGTACTTCTCTCTTCTAGTGTGCGACAATATTAACAAACGATCCCGTGAGGGGAAGGCGCAGCTCCCGCACTCCACTTACACTACACTGTTCTGCACTAGAGGGTGAAAGAGATGGGACCTTATTGTGAAAGTGGACACGAGAGTGTACTGCTCTATACTAGTGTGCGACAATATTAACAAACGATCCCGTGAGGGCAAGGCGCAGCTCTCCCACTTCACTTACACTACACTGTGCTGCACTAGAGGGTGAAAGAGATGGGGGAGCTTATTGTGACAGTGGACACTAGAGTGTACTTCTCTATACTAGTGTACGACAATATTAACAAACGATCCCGTTTGAAGAAGGAGCAGCCCTCCCACTCCACTTCTACTACACTGTTCTGCACTAGAGGGTGAAAGAGATGGGAGCTTATTGTGACAGTGGATACGAGAGTTTACTTCTCTCTACTAGTGTGCGACAATATGAACAAACGATCCCGTGAGAAGAAGGTGCCGCTCTCCCACTCCACTTCCACTACACTGTTCTGCACTAGAGGGTGAAAGAGATGGGATCTTATTGTGACAGTGGACACGAGAGTGTACTTCTCTATACTAGTGTGCGACAATATTAACAAACTATCCCGTTTGAAGAAGGAGCAGCCCTCCGACTCCACTTACACTACACTGTTCTGCACTAGAGGGTGAAAGAGATGGGGTAGCTTATTGTGACAGTGGACACTAGAGTGTACTTCTCTCTACTACTGTGCGACAATATTAACAAAGGATCCCGTGAGGGGAAGGTGCAGCTCTCCCACTTCACTTACACTACACTGTGCTGCACTAGAGGGTGAAAGAGATGGGAGCTTATTCTGACAGTAGACACGAGAGTGTACTTCTCTCTATTGGTGTGCGACAATATTAACAAACGATCCCGTGAGGGGAAGGTGCAGCTATCCCACCCCGCTTATACTGTACTGTTCTGCACTAGAGGGTGAAAGAGATGTGGGAGCTTATTGTGACAGTGGACACTAGAGTGTACTTCTCTCTACTACTGTGCGACAATATTAACAAAGGATCCCGTGAGGGGAAGGTGCAGCTCTCCCACTTCACTTACACTACACTGTGCTGCACTAGAGGGTGAAAGAGATGGGAGCTTATTCTGACAGTAGACACGAGAGTGTACTTCTCTCTATTGGTGTGCGACAATATTAACAAACGATCCCGTGAGGGGAAGGTGCAGCTATCCCACCCCGCTTATACTGTACTGTTCTGCACTAGAGGGTGAAAGAGATGTGGGAGCTTATTGTGACAGTGGACACTAGAGTGTACTTCTCTCTACTACTGTGCGACAATATTAACAAAGGATCCCGTGAGGGGAAGGTGCAGCTCTCCCACTTCACTTACACTACACTGTGCTGCACTAGAGGGTGAAAGAGATGGGGTATCTTATTGTGACAGTGGACACGAGAGTGTACTTCTCTATACTAGTGTGCGACAATATTAACAAACTATCCCGTTTGAAGAAGGAGCAGCCCTCCGACTCCACTTACACTACACTGTTCTGCACTAGAGGGTGAAAGAGATGGGGTAGCTTATTGTGACAGTGGACACGAGAGTGTACTGCTCTATACTAGTGTGCGACAATATTAACAAACGATCCCGTGAGGGGAAGGTGCAGCTCTCCCACTTCACTTACACTACACTGTGCTGCACTAGAGGGTGAAAGAGATGTGGGAGCTTATTGTGACAGTGGACACTAGAGTGTACTTCTCTCTACTACTGTGCGACAATATTAACAAAGGATCCCGTGAGGGGAAGGTGCAGCTCTCCCACTTCACTTACACTACACTGTGCTGCACTAGAGGGTGAAAGAGATGGGGTAGCTTATTGTGACAGTGGACACGAGAGTGTACTGCTCTATACTAGTGTGCGACAATATTAACAAACGATCCCGTGAGGGGAAGGCGCAGCTCTCCCACTTCACTTACACTACACTGTGCTGCACTAGAGGGTGAAAGAGATGTGGGAGCTTATTGTGACAGTGGACACTAGAGTGTACTTCTCTCTACTACTGTGCGACAATATTAACAAAGGATCCCGTGAGGGGAAGGTGCAGCTCTCCCACTCCTCGCGCAACGCACGGCGGGGAAGCCAGGTACTCTCAGTAGAAACAACTACAAACTGTCTGCGACACATTCTGTAATGTCTAAGACGGTAGTGTGGTTGCCCTATCGTTTGTCATAATGGAATATGGCATTTTAATATTTTGACTTTCTCCAATTGTACAGGTGCATCACTGTGACGTTTCTGGCTATAATGTGCGTTCGTGGCAAAGAGGAATTTTATATCAATAGAAGGTTTTAATTTTTTATTGGATGAATGTATATTTGTTGAAGTGACAGGAAAACATTTGCCTCTTGTAAAGCAATAAATGCGAAAGAGGAGAAGATACAAATCTATAGCTTCATTAGGAATATGGATAGTAAACATTAATTTGAACTCATTTGTCGGATATACCAAATTTATTCGTAGTTAAAATTATTAACAATAATTTTGTTCAAAGCACACACAATCTCTTTTTTTTTAACCTTATTGTTATGATTTATTTTTTACCTAAGCGGTTTTAAAATGCATAAACTGCCATTCATGCAAATGCGATTTAAAATATCTCCTGAAAATGGTACACAAATTTTATTAACGCTAAATTAATCGATAGGAGCTAAACTGGAACCACAGAAACATGATCGAAACTGTTACCACAAGGAAAATGATGTTAATAAGGGAAAACATGGCCAGAAATTATGCGTATAATCCGTCTTCCAAAGGAATGAATAGTTTAACATAATAATACGACTTAGAAGACGCAAATTGCAAACGCGCGTATTATGTTACACGTCACCCCAAACACCAGTAAAATTTTAAATGTTCACTGTTAATCGAATCACCGTCGTTTAATACCTGTCGTTTTCTATGCAATTTCTTCGACTCCTGGAAGTGCACCGTGCGTCTCTTCTGCAGTGGTCGCTACTGTGGTGATTATCATGGCGACTTTCGCTTTCTCTGTCACTGCACACACTTATTACACATTTTCCCATCTCTTTTTCCTTGTAACGATCGTTTTCTCATATTCTACTTCTTCTCTTTTTATATTTGGCACAGCTGATTTCCAGTTTTTTTTCTGAAATACTGTTTATAGCCTCGTCTCTAAGCGCTTTTATCTGGTCCGCTCTTAGCGATTCATTTTTATCAGCTACATCTTACTCTATAGTGTTCCGGGTATATTCCATTGCATTCAAATTACAGTGCTATGGCGGCGGTCTGACAACTTTGTGACCGCGTCAAGAAGTTCGTCCACACAATACTTGGAAGCTTGGGACGTTCAGTCAGCGAAGTGACAGAAACATCACATTGGCAAGAAGCTCCCACAGAAAGAATTTTCCAACAACATTAGCTTACTGTGAAAGGATCTGGATCAAAGTGTAATTAAATCGGGATTCAAGAAAAAGCAATCTATCGTTTCAGTGGGAACGTTATCACAGAAAGTTTGTTTGGTCCATGAAGGCTTCGCCATTGGAAATGTCATCTTTGTGAAAGAACCGCTCCAGATCCCCGTTCATCAACTGAATGCCTAGATCCTGCATTGGAAACAGAAATCGATCCAGCCAGCTAAGACGACTTCTCTGGAAACGTTTATGAATTCGCAGCCTAACAAATGGCACACCCTACCCTTATCTGTGCTTAATTTTCCATGCCTTCCAGCTTACACTTAGGTCTACATTGTGAAACGACCCAGTCTAGAAATGAAGAGACCTCATCATCAGGGCCACTGTCTTCCGATGTATAGTCCTCGTATCACCAAACAACTTACAATTGTGGCAAGTGGAAAATAAATAAACGACAATAGGACTACAAAGTCTTCTCAGGAGTTGATTCTGGAGAGCATTCGGAGTCGCAACGTCTCAGAACAAAAGAAGAAGAGGAAGGTAGCTGTGGGATCAGAAGTGATAACATCAGATTAAGTTTACAAGAGACTTCTTCGGGAAAAAAAGAAAAAAGGAAGAGATGCAGAAATTAAAGGAGGGAAGACGAAAATGACGAATTTGAAAATGATCACAGCAGGAAAAAGCAAGGAAAGAAAGTCTAAGGAATGTTCATCAGAGGCAGATTGTAGTGAAGATGATAATTTAGCTTTAAGAAATTATGATGAGTGTGAGGACTTCAATGAGCTTTTGGACAAAATGCTTGATGAAGAGAAAGCAGATGAACAGGTTTTTAAAACAGCAGATGAATTAACCACAGGGGATTGGGGCATCGTAAAATTCTTAGGTAAAAGTAAAATTAAACATTTTGTTGGTGAAGTAATGAAGATTGAAAATGGTGAGCCCATCTTCAAATACGTGAGAAAGTATTCAGCCACTGGAGCCTCAACTACTTTTCAGCCACCACCATCAGAAGACCACAGAACAGTGGTAACAAATGATGTTGTTTGTGTCCTTCCACCTCCTATACAGGGAAGACGTGAGGAAGTCCATTTTAAAATTAATTTTTCGAGAAATAATGTTCAATAAGTTTGACGAATTGCCAAAAATGTTTGTTGACTGCATTTAATTTTTTGAAATCAAAAACTTTTCTTTTCTTCTTATTCGAGTTATTAGAAGTTCAACTTGATCTTTCAGAAATTTTTTATGCACCTACTTTCTTATTTTTAGATATTATTTGTTACTGTAACTTTCATTCCTTGTGAGATGCTTATTGTTCAAGGCTGAGGCTTCATTACTAATTCTTACTCTGCCATTATTACTGATAACCACACTTTTGTACTTGTTTCCTTATTGTATTGCTGCGAAATCTAACTACAACTAGTCATTAGTAAGTTTTTTAATGTAATTAGGTAATTTAAATAGTTGATTGTAGTTCCAAATTGATTTGAAGTCCTACTTCAGTTTCCAAGTTTTAGTCGAGTACCGTAATACAATCTTACTAACTCCTTCAGATACCAGTATCCTGGTCGCACAGGGTAAGTTTTGCCTTTTCTGTGCCTCAGAGAGTGATAAAAAAGATTATGTTTGTGTGATATGTTTTTAAAAGTTGTTCATGACAAATAAAAATTTTGTTTATTAGAATTAGGCTTTATTAGTGTTTTCTATCCCTTATTCAAGATGTATGACTCACAAGATTCTAAAATGTGTGTCTCAAGTAATCTTTTAACGATTTTCATATTTCAGAAGGCAAAATAATTGCCAAGACGCGAGCTATATGGCAGTTACCCGAGCATTACAACAATTTGAATGCAGTATTGATGAGAGGCCATGAATGCACGTACCTGGTCACGAAGGGGTAAGTGCGTAATGAGACTAATGTGGGAATCTTAGATTAGATAAATCCAGACTAAATTAAACATTAATTTTAAAATAAAATTACAATAAGTAATCTATACGGAATATTTTCCAAAAAAAACCAAATTTACTCTAGCTACAGAAACCAAATTTTTATAAGCTTTCAAAGTCTATCTTTTCAAAAGATGGTGCCCACTTAACCCACATTACCTCATTTTTATTTGTTTTTATAACTTTCGTAAATCTTCCATGGGTTTAGTTCGTTTAACGATGTTATACTCTCACAAAATCTAGGGTATCACATAAAAATTTATCTAGAGAATTGTATTTTTGTAGAATACAAACGACAAATTTTCCCCACACAATACTTGGGGGTTTAGGTAAAAGTGTCTAATATGAAAGAGAACTTTGAAGAATTTAATTGATGCAGTTAAAAGTTTGGTTGTTCCTAACAGACATTGTATTTAGCATCGGTGCGTTTGAGATGAAGCGTGGTTGAAGCTGTATCGAAGTAATATGAAGGGAGCATAAAGTACTAATAGCAACTTGTACTACTGAAATATGAACACGTTTCGGCCACTTCGTGAAAATGTTGTTTGTTTGCTTTGGTAGGCCATTTCCCTTAACCACTATGAAGCGTGACGTGGGCGACAACATATTTATATTTTCAATTTTTAATTGGTTTATTCATGAAATAGTTCCTGTGTTTTGTTAATTTAATGAGTCAGGAAATAAATTATTTCTTATCAGTGACCGACAAAAGTGATTCTAGTGAAGCAGGCCTAATTGCACAAAGTTCGCATATGTTTAAAAATTACGAAGTGAACAATATGTTTCTGTGTTTTGTAAATAATGTTTTACGAAACTGTTGTTAAAATATTTAAAAATGCACGCGGCCTTAAAAAATTTCATTTTTATACCTTATTTCATTTGATTGAAAACCCAACGATTTTGACGTTTGAAGTTAAATATTTAAACGTTGGTTTTTATGCGAGCAGTGCATGTTGCGGTTTGATAGACAATAGTCGTGTAAATATAAAAATGTCAGCCACCACTGCTCTTTACTATACACCGAATTTGCTCTATATGTGCTGTAATGTTAAACATCAAAATTTTCTTGTGTTTTAACAGTGAAATTCATAATTTTTTTCTAATAAAAATGGTACATTGGAAATCCCAGAGACGAGCACAAATACAGTACAGAATTTCGTTAATCGACTGCGTAGTTTCAGTAGGGTAAATTAACAAGCGGAGTTGTGGCGGCAATGTAAGTGAAGGGAGTGACGTATTTGGTGATAGACCAGTCTTTAAACGACCTTCCTAAATTTGATGCTGATAATCAAAACTCCCCTTTGCAGTATAATGTAAAAAGAGATAGAGTAAAATTTTTGTAAAATAGTGAGTGATGGCATTGAGATGATTTGAGAGATCATTCCTTGTTCTTCCAGGTACGGGATAGATGCTTTACAGCGAGGTTAGACTAGTACGATGGTTAAGGACAGTTCATAGGTGAAGTTATACCTTAAGCGAGTGAAGCATGATCTTGAACAGAGGTATGGCTGGCGATTTCAGAGGAGAATCGAGTGGATGTCCGAATTTATTCGATTTGTTATTGACCTTTAACGGCCTTGATTAATTACTTGGAGAAATAGCTAATATGACCAATATTAACGAAGTTATATCTGTCTTTCATTGCAGTGGTTCTAATTTAATTCTGGAATCACTTTAAGATAATAAGAAGAATGAGGAGGGTTATGAAGGGAGCACAGTTGTGTAACAGATAGACAGAAGGAAAAACTGAACATTTAAGATCTAAATTTGGGCTATTTATCACTATCCTACAAGGGTAAGAAGGTAGAATGGGATAAAAATGCTATGGGAACTGTAATGCTAAAATGTTTCCATAATTTTCCAATTGCAGAATTATTGATTGACACTAATGCACATGGTCACGCACTTTCACAAGTAGTGAGACACTCGTTCTCAGTACTTAGTGTGTGGTGTAGTCGGCACACCATGCATACCGCCGGTGTCTCTCCAGGGCATCTCTACAATATTATTGCAGCCCAGTACTCGACCTTACTCAGGTAAATATATCTTCTCTGGCATACAGAGTCAATCACTGCCATCACGAATCCTAAACCAACGGATCGCTCGTCAAGAAAACCTTCAGTGTGGCTAAACCGATCGCTCATCATACTATCGTAGCACCGCTGTAACTTAGGCCTTGTGAGCTCTGACAATGTCAGGCCACTTCTCCCCGGGAAAGGAAACAATTGGCCGACGGTGGTACGGCAGGTGGGAGGGAGTGCCTGCAGATTCATCTGCCCGCTAGCTATATGTGGTTCGTGCTTTGTAAGTCTTTCTGTCTCTCTCTCTTTCACTTGGGTAGGCGGAGCCAAGTCTGTTCTGCTACAGTTGGTTTCCACGCCACTTGTGGTTTAGTAAGTCCTGACCACGCGATCACATAAATGGTTTTTTACTGCTGAGCTAATAAAAACCACCTATCCCGCCCCAGAGAAACGGTACTGTCCTCCAATTGAGTACAGCCATATTAAGATGACTGAGATGGACGTTATGACGTAATTAAGTCAGGAACAGACCCACAAGGCAGGGCCTTGCGACTTGAATAGGTCGGTGGCTGCTCGAAGATGGTCAAAGCTGTTTGATTCTACAACGGGCATTGCGTTTACCTCCACTGCAGGTTTGTACCTCGCTAAGCTAACTCACCTGCAGTCGCACTATTCAGCGGAAGCAACCTATCCAAGATCTACAGGCGGGACGAAACGCCCTTTCAAATGACTTCACAGGCTGGTCGCTGACACAAAAACTATGAGCATCTATACTCTCGCCAGTACTCACATTTCCCATACACATTAATATTGCTGTCTTTCCTCCAAACAGCTTCGTCATTAGGTATTCGAACGTCCCACTAAGTGATCGAACATAGGTACTATCTGTTCGGTTGGACCACAGAAAAGTACCCCTATCTCCAGTCACGAGAAAACCAGAAATATCCCAGATAATTAAATATAGATGGAACTGGATGTCTACAGAACGCCAACAAAAAAGCGACAGGCAACAAACTGGACAAGAAAATTGGAGAACAACTAATACAATGGAAAAATGCAATAATAAATCTAACAAATAAATAATATTACAGTTTACAGTGCAACAATGTAATCGAAAACTCAAAGAGACATTTAAATTTTTAATGATTCTATAATATTGATAATATTATTATAAGACTAGACAGCTGAAACGAACATAAATATGGTAAAATTATGTCATGATCAACGTTTATGAAAAAAGATAAAAAAGTAAACATCACAATAAACACAGAGAGATTAAAAATAGCAATTCTAACAACTGTTGTCAAAGGACTCTACAAACATATGAAACAGAAAATTCAGTACAAATAATAAAACAATACTCCACCAAAAGACACAAGATAATAACGAAAACTTAACACAGATAATGTAAGCAAGACATCAGAATGTTTGGGGGTGTGGAATATGTCCCCTTTCACCGACATAACACTGTGTGCAGTACAGAGTCGCAGAAGTCTACTGTGAGACTCAAAGTAAACAAATATCTGCTATTTACATTTCAAATGATCTTATACATATTACTGCTTGTTCTTTGCGGAAATGTTATTGTATTAATAGTGCGAAAATTACTCCAACATTACGTAGTTCGACTGAGTTTAAAATTTTACCCATTATTCCCTATTCCATAGAAACAAATCATCACATATTCAAATAAGATTATCCAAAATTTCGTTAAACCTATTCTTATGCTGTTAACGATTTTTGAAATGTATTGTTGTCATATATAAATAAAAAATTTATAGAAGATGACAATTTTAAACGTGATTCATGTAAAACCTGATATTTTGTATGCAAAAAAAAAAAGGAAAACAAGTTTTCCTAACTTTGTGAAAAAAAAAATGCCATGGATTAATTATTTTTATTATAAACTGCATTATTATTCAGAAAGTTTCAGAAAATTTGGGTGTTTTAATTCTTAAACCCGTAATTAATGACTTTGAATGTAATGATATGTGTCTATAAAATAACTTCAGTTTTTTTTTAGGGTTTCTCTATTTATAGTTTTTAAAAAGAGTTGATTTCCGGATTTCCTTAATAAGTTGGTAATATTTGATGTTCTTACTTTCTCTGAGATACCATTACCAATTGTTTGTTCAATAAGATATGCATGGATACAAGAAGTGAATTTCGTGTCCAAAAAACGAAATTTGGTAAAGCTGTGTGTGACAATGCACATTCTATCACTAAAACACTTTAAATGGCATTTAAAAAATCATAATTTTTTTTTTGTTTTACTTTGTATAGGATTGCGATTCTCACTCACTCGTTATCGCTAGCCAGTTACGTGAACACATGAGATGATGACATTCTGACAGGTGAGTGAGGCTACACATTGTTCCGTGGCAACTTCCAGCAAACTTGTTACTTACATATATTCAATCGACTCCTAATAGGAGAAACACTATATGAGAATCGCTTCCCAGATAAGTGCAATAAACACCAGTTGACTAAACATAATGTCCTATGCCAAACTTAATTGTTCTATCTACAATAAAATAAGTAATACAATTTAAATACCTAAATAAAAATAATTGTGAAAAAAAATGCACGATTTAATCCTACTGTGCTTCATTGTCCAGACTACAATTTAAATGAATTTAAAATTCTCATTTGTTTTATATATTTACGAGCCGTGGGACCGTATGCCATGTTGTATACATATGCTTCATTTACAAATATTAATAAATGAATAAACAACTTATGCTTGTTCTCTGCAAAGACACTATTTAGAAATTTACCCTTAATAACGTATACTTGAATGACTTCTGAATATATTTATAATTGATAATTAACTAGGTTTGAGAATTTGCACAAATAGCATTTGGACATTTTCTAGCAATTTCTGAAATTGAAATGTTGAGCAAAGTAAGTGGATTAATTCTCCAGATACACGTAATGTTATACTTACCTATTTTTATGATGGAGCACTGCCTCTTGTAGTAAATCCCAGTATTCTGCTCTGTTATCCCAAAGATGCCTGACCACGTAACGACGAAGCAGTCTAGTGTGCTTCGTGTGTCCTGCACGACCAGGTACAGTTTCGTACATTTGATGGGCGAAGGCGCTGAATATAGAGTTGCCATCTTCTTCCATACGCTTCACCAGTAATCTGTCCTGCATTACGTCCACCGTTTCTAGTTCTGGTTTCTCTTTTATAAAAAACGGTGTAGCCTTCTTGGGTGCCTCCTTCTCCTTATCGAGTGCAACAGTTGCTGCTTCGTTGTCAGTAGCAATNAAAACGGTGTAGCCTTCTTGGGTGCCTCCTTCTCCTTATCGAGTGCAACAGTTGCTGCTTCGTTGTCAGTAGCAATCGAGGACTTTCCTGATTCACCTGAATCAGCATCCAGCTCTTCCTTTTCCAACTTCGCCGATGGCACTTCATCAACTAATGAGTGCTCTACAACCTCCTGCATCTTCACATTCTCTTTTTCCTTCCATTTCTCCATCACTCTCTTTACATTCTTTACTTTACACTCATGCTGCCCAACCACCAACCCCTGTTTCTGTCCATCATCTGCCATCTTCACGTTTTCTTTTTCCTTCCATTTCTCTATCACTCTCTTTACATTCTTTACTTTACACTCATACTGCCCAACTACCAACCCCTGTTTCTGTCCATCATCTGCCATCTTCACATTCTCTTTTTCCTTCCATTTCTCCATCACTCTCTTTACATTCTTTACTTTACACTCATGCTGCCCAACTACCAACCCCTGTTTCTGTCCATCATCTGCCATCTTCACATTCTCTTTTTCCTTCCATTTCTCCATCACTCTCTTTATATTATTTACTTTACACTCATGCTGCCCAACCACCAACCCCTGTTTCTGTACATCATCTGCCATCTTCACAACCTCCATTGACTTCTTTTGCTCTCTATTTCTCAAATATACCTGTGAATATACTTTATCTCGCACATTCATCATCCCCATCTCCTCCATATTCTTCATATATCCTTTAATTTTTACTTTCTCCATCGCCTTCAATTCATCCATTTTCTTCAAATATCCTCTCAAATGTGTTTCTCCCAGCAAATTCGTAACTTCTAGCTTCTTAAGAGCTTCTGCCGTTATAACTGTTTCCGACATTCTGATTTTTGATTTTGTGAATTTCATATTCATTTTGTTCCCATCCTCCTGCGCGTCTACTGACCAATGTACTTTAGCATTCCTGTCGACCAGCAGCTCTTGCCTCTTGTGGTTTGTGTCTAAATCTGGTGTGGGCATGTCTTGGGCCTCTTCTCTCTCTTCCTGGGTCTGTATAATCTCCTTCAACCTTAAATATTCTTTGGACTTCCAGTTATCCATTTCCTTCGCTCTCCTCTTTATCTCCATAGCTTGCTGCTCATCCGCATGTACACGCCCATTCACATCGTCTTGCATATCAACATCGTCTTCTCGAGAATCTTTATCCTTCTCATTCCAGATCTCCATGTCGTCAATTTCTTGCGTAACTGCACTCACAGCACCATAAAGGTCATTTTCTGAATCCTCAAACAGCTGCACTAGTTCCTGCAATAACAGGACACCTCATTTGATGCTTAGGTAATTTACAGTGTAATTTTATTTATATCAAAATTTTATACTAAGTTTCCCTTTGGGAATAAAGGACTTGGTTGAGATCACAGTGTAATAGGTAACTGCAAATTTTTCAAAGCCACATCCCAATAAATCTTTTTTTTTTTTTTTGCATAATGCACTATCCTGACTGCTGAAGTATGTTATATTTCTATTTCATTATTTCAGACATTTTAAATTTTTTTGTCAAAATGATTTATGCTTCATTAACGGAATTAAGAAAGGTAACATATGTTCCTTATATATCCACAATATATAGTTACTAACGAAAAAATTCCTATAGTCTATAAATATAACAATGTATGTTATTGTTCCTGCTTTATAAGATATGGGTTTATTACTGTACAGAATTAAATCATTTAAGGAAGTGGAAAACTTTAAGTGTTTTAAGTTTGAGAAAATGAAAAGTCATTTAAATGACACTCATTTTGAAATTTTGATAAACCACAGCCATTAAATTTTTTGACATTTCAATTCACTGTATTTTGTGCCAGATGTGTTTTTATTATTGTAGAGTATTAAAGGTTTTTGTGAAAAATTATCCGAATTTTATTTTTTTGGAAATATATAACATTAAAGGATATCTAAAGCTCATCATTAATAAATAGTTTAACCTTTTTTTCTCTCTGTAATTTGTTGTTTATTTTGACAAAGGTCTGGAAATTACTTTGCATTTCTCAATCTTCAAGTTACTTCAAACTAAAAATGTAAGTAGGATAACTTAAAAGTATATAATAAATATTTTTTTTGAGTATTATTGAATTTTCATTGATGGATATTTATATATGAGCAGTATAATTTGTAAACAAACTAAACCAAAAATGAAATATAATGTGCCATATAGATAATATGCTGTTTTTCAAAACTGAAATTTCTGATGTTTTACACTATTTTACCAGCTTTGAATTTTTCAAGCTCTCTGTCTTTATAAGGCACATCACAAGCATATGAATGTGTAAATATTACAGTGTATAATGTAATCTAATTAAACAATATAAACGAAGATGTATGATATATTAAAATTTAGAATGTAAAATTGTCTGAAAATATATTGCTTTTTGAATACTAGGCCTTATATTTTTTACAGCTTTAAATAATGTGTTTAAATTTTTTATTAAAACACTATTTTTTTAGGTGATGTTAACCAATGGTATTTTTCATCTGAAATGTAGTAGATTTTTTTTCTAGTTAAATAATATTAAATTTAAATATTCAAGTATTTAAACATTTTGTTGATCTAACAATTGTTAAATTATTAAAATTCCTATAATTTATTATTTTTATGATATACATGTCCGTTTTGATTTTAGAGGAAACTATTTTAAAAAGTGGTAAGTTGCTTTAATTTCAATTAATAAAAACATAATATATAAACAATATGAATTTTTTTTTTAAAGCATGGGCTTGTAAGTTTGTGAAAAGGAATTCAAACTACATATTTTCGAGAAGAGCACAAATATTTTATGCTATTCCTGGCGTTTTAAATATTAAAGAACTATTAAAGAATTTACTAATCATAAATAAAAGATAAAAATAAAGATTTCTTAAGTTTATACTAATAAATATGTCCATATAATTTTTTTTCATTTTGCATATTCATTTTATTTTAATTTAAGTTAAGTAATCAAAATTAAATAAAAAATTACCAAAACATCTAGGTAATTTTGAATTAAAATTTGAGTTAAAACATTACCTTAATTTATAATTACAAATAAGAAGGAAGGTTAAGAAGTGAAAAAAAATATTTATGGAATATAAGTATTTTTTTAGATAATAATAATTTAATATTTCACATTACATTAAACAAAACTCGATTATAAATTCGGACATGACTATTCAATTTAAAAGTTGAAAAAAAAATTGTAGTTCATTATAATATTATGCATTAGGATTTCGTAGTAATGCAATTTTAATATCATATAGAACATTACAATATTTTTATTAAATTTAAATTTAAAACACTTATAATATATAATGCAAATAAAAATTAAGTTGATGGAATATAAATTTAATCATATTAAAATATATATTTCATTCAAAATTTTACATTATTATAATAAGAACTATTAGTAGATAATGTAAATGAAAAAAAATATATACTGGAACTGTATTGGAAGCTGATATTGTTATTAAAGGTATAAAATACTCTAACTTGACTATACACCAATTATGACTTTAGCAATTACCTATATAGTTGGTATGTATTAAAGTAATAAGGAAATTNTTAACTTGACTATACACCAATTATGACTTTAGCAATTACCTATATAGTTGGTATGTATTAAAGTAATAAGGAAATTTATAAAATCACAAAGATGCTTGATAAACATCCAATGTAATATTAGAAATCAATTACATTAAAATAATGATTTTAATAATTAATTGCGGCAATTGAATGTTGTGTTTTAATACATACTATAAATATTTCCGACTTCTATTTTTAGAGTTTGTAAAAACATATTTCTTACACAGATATAAAAAACCAAATAGCTTAAAAATTATTTTATTTTTAATGAATATATAAGTTTACTTAAAATTAATTAAACTTATTATATTACAATTTGTCTGTAAAGTGCTCTAAATTCAAAATGAAATATAATCTTATAACAAGTTATACTTATCATGAGTACATTTGATGCATGACGGATACCTGGGATAGACATTGTGCTGTATTCACACCCTGAGAAGTATCCTCGGGACAGTCCCGCCGTATAAGGACACACAGGGAAAACCGAAATTGAGAGAAACAGGGTAAGTCCCTAGAATTACCTGATATAAGCCCTCTACGAAGGAATCAGGGGGTGCCCCTGACGAGATTAGTGCCGACACAGCTGCAAGGAATCCCCGAAAGACGACTGCCGAACCCCTCCCTCCACCCCAGTTGGAGCGCGCTACCCACTGAGAAGACACGAAATCCCACACTAAAAAGTGCGAGGTAACAGGGGAATTCCCGATTTCTCTTTCGAGAATCTGCTGACAGCCAACTTGAATATAGCGGGAGACAGGTTAAATTCAGGAGCAGCCAAGGTTCGGGGTCAGTGGTAATCAGTTGTTGACGAGGAGTTGTTCGGCAGCCGCGATGCGAGACAGAGAATGCAGTTAGGTGAGAGGTAGTGGTATCAACGGGCCGGAGTACAGACCTGGCCCAGTCAATAATGTACAATCAGTTGTTCGCAATCTGTTGTTCGGGAGCAATTATATCCAGTCGAGACGGGAGTTGCTCGGCGGTACAGCCACGAGGCGAGATAGATGCAGCCGAAATGGGAGAAGCCGAAACAGGAGTAATCAGTCGTGTGACGAGAACAGTGCCGAGAATATGAGTAAATTCCCAGATACTAGTGGTAGCCCCAGTCCGAGAGTCACCATTCCCAGCGAGAAGAGAACAGTGCCGAGAATATGAGTACATTCCCAGAGACGAGTGGCAGTCCCAGTCCGAGAGGCGCTATTCCCCGAGAAGACGTAGTCATGCGCCGTATGGCGACGAGGTGAGCAGTCTGTCAGTCAGTGAGTCAATAGTCATGTGACCGAGGAGAGAACCAAGGAACATCCGAATCTTCATGTGTAAATTAGTGAGACAAATCCAGTAAAAGTGCCGAGAACTTAAGAGTTCATTTCCAAAAACGTAGTGGTGGTTTCCGCGGTGGGAAAGTCAGAAACGCCAGCCGGAAGAAGGACGAGGAGATGCGCTCTCCAACAAGGAACGCCAGCCGAGGTCGCAGGGTAAGTACAAGTCACGGGAAACCAGTCCCGGACTTCCGAGAGAGTCAGTCAAACACGCAGGAAGAAGCTAACTTAGTACAGCACGCCAACGAGAGGCAGTTCAAGCGCCTGACATAGGGCCATCCAAAACACCAGGCCTCACTACCAACGGAGACAACTCACCAAAAGCCGCAGTCACAGATAAGTAGAGAAACGTCTCTCTTCAACAACCTTCCCCGACGCATAGTATTCAGCCCACCAGCCCTTCAGGCCTACGACTTGCAGGGGAGGCTCAGTCTCGCCAGTGTGTGTAAATAACTATGCGACCTTCAGACCAATAAAATACTTATATATTTTACATCCTGCTGTTCTAAATTTTCAGAGCATTCATTTTCCTTTTCTAGAAACATTCAAATCTATTAGGTAGTAATCGATGTACATTTTTAATAAACCTCTAATATGCAAGCTAAAAAAGGTTTTGAAATTAATTTATGTGATTTTGTAAGATTTTAAACAAAATTATTATTAATATAGTACTTGAATTGTATATTTTTTATGTTAAAGTAAAATAAAAATTCAGTTTTCAAATATCAGTATTTGAAATTCTAAAAATAATTTAATATACGTTTATTCATAAATATATGAAAAATTACATATATCAACCACTTAGAAAGGATATTCTCAAATAAATGCAAATACTTTCCGTGTTTATACAGATATTGAAGCCCAATTTAGTTGTATGGGTGCTTCCAACTTAATGCATATATTGAAAGATAACCAAGAAACTAAATACAAGTTTAAAATTAATAAACTCTATGAAAATATAAAATTGTTTACTTATGTAAATAAAAACGTTTAATAAAATTACAACAACTTTTTAAATATTATTATAAACAAAATTCAGAAATAATTAATGAATTAAATGCAAATAGCAATATTATAACATATCCTAATAAAATGTTTTTAACACTTTGCTAGATCGTACTTGATTTAAATGTTAAGTAATTCATATATTTTTTAAAAACATATAATTTATTAAAATTATTTAACATTGGTTTTCTGTATAATTTTCAGCAAATTATATAATACTTAAAGAATTTTATAATTATATTTTTATCGCAAAACAACTGATTAACCATCACACGAAATCGGGACACAGCAAGACTTAAACACTGAGGCCTGTGTGAAAGTTTTGTTTCAAATATATTATTGTCTGTTACACCTTTGATTGCCAATTTAATGGAAAAGCGATATTGAAATATTACTGCTATAAAAGTAACGACATGTGTTAAAAAAAAATTTTAATTTTTCAGCTTTTCGTTTTCCACTTTTTGTAGTACCAGTCGACAATATACGTATTGGTTACGGGCTGTGCTTCGATGAACATATTACCCGCGTTGTCTTTTCCATTACTGGAAACTCCTCGTTATTACAAGGGAATGTGAAACAAAAGGTGGAAATCAAAAAGTAATTAACAAAATGTATTGTACACAACAGTACTATTGATGAGACTAACTTATTGAGCAGAACTCATCAGGCAATATTTTCATATCCTTCTAACTTAAAAAAAAATTTAATGCTTTGAAGATGACCGACATAGAAATAATTAATTTTACGAATCCTGTAGCCACGATGGTTTAAGTTTTATAAATTATATTTGAATAGAAGGGGTGAATGTAAACGCTTACACAAATATTGTCCACATTTCCTTCCTACACTGCACCACTGATGTCAATGTATTTCATGTACATTTTCAAATTTCTGTCGCCTTTAAAATCTAAAAACATGCTAGACATCATCAGTATAACTTAAACATATCCTTAAACAAGTTGGTTAATATATATATTACTGCAAAGGAACCTTCAAACTCACGACTGACAAATTAAGAACATTGCCTTTCTTATCAGGTATTCCATTTCCAAACATCACGTCATGCCACTGCTATTTTATATTGAGCCTAATAGCTTTATTTGAAATCACTTAATTTAATGTAAATTTAATTCCTCTCCAGAGTAAATTCAGACGTCTTTCGTGCAGAAATATAAATTTGTTACTGTTTAAAATTATTTTTCTATATATTTGTAACCTAAAATAATTGTCATCTTATTTGTTACTTGAATGTGAAAATTGAATTTTATAAGGTTTAAATAAAATATTGTATTTTACACGATAAAAATATTTTTATTTATATGGTAAAAATGTACAGAAGTAGCAGTTATTTTTCTTTTACAAACATTACTTCAAATAATTAGTATTTCAATTTTATTTTCCAAAATATTAAATATTTAGTTTTTAGTTTTTATGTAAATCGATTATTGTAGTGTTTTTCCCTTGTATAGACGAAGTAGAGGTTTTCACTTTGCCAATAATAATCGTTACCGTTATTGTGAAATTCTGGTGTTTTGTTGTAGAGGAAATGTGTTGTTTACCTGAGCCTCAAGTGTGGTGTGCATATCGGCAGCTTGTAGGCGTCTGAGAGACCAGAGAACTGCCTGGTACACTCCTGTCACGACCATCATCGCCACTATAAAAACTTCCACAGAGAAGATCACCAGAGTCAAGGAGTGTCTCTTTAAGGCCACTCTCAACGCCGCCTTCGTTACCTGTACACCAGACAATACCGTCTCATTAAGGCTGTTCAACACCTCAAACTTCTTCTACAGATTATGAGGATCTTTCATGATTTCGTAACGTTACATTGATGATAACTTGATATAAAAATATGCCATCTAAAGATGAACATTAGTAATTTTATTTTAGTGTAAATAAGATAATTTAATCATTATATATTCATTCCTACTGAATTCAAATAATTTTCTTAACACGAAGTTGGTTTCATCTAAAATGTTTATTGAAGTCACAGGCGTAAAAAGTAACATTATCTTTGTGATGTGACTACTTAGTTATTCAACTTCTATCAACAATAAATGTACATTTTATTTCAACTCTTAAAACTTCAAATATAGGCTAACCACCTAACAAATTTCTAGGAAGTACTCTTCCCGACATTCCAATAACCAAATTAATTAATTTTTCATGTACCCTATTGTATTAATTTGGCTCCATTAAAAATTATGAATGTAAAAAATTTACAAATTAAAATTCCTGTATCACTTCTATTTTATTTTTAATGAGGAATTTATTATCCTTCAATCCCCTTTTTTTTTGTGTGTGATTTTACTAATAGCAAAAAAAACTATATTGTAAATCACTTAGATATTTAGAAAATAATTGTGCCTTCTTGATCGCCCTCAAAGATGTGGTTTGGCTCAAGGCATTTGCATATCGGAAACCCACATGCTTTTAGTACACGCATTATTAGTCAATCAACATGCATCGACTCCACACGCAGCCACTGAAATTGCATGCCATCTCTCCACAGGCGCTCACCTGTATGGAGTATTATAAAGTGTTCCTCACATTTCACAGTGTAGTAATAATGCCAGTTCTGCTAAATGTCCTCTACTGGTCATATTTGATATGTTTTTGAAAATGTCCTGTTTTGTGAAAACCCCCGATTTAAAGACAATTATCACCTTTGAGAATGTGCATGACAGGTTTAAATGCACTGCTGGTCATTAAAACTGCGACAGCAAGAAGGACGCACGTGAGGGACCCCATATTGGGTGAATGCTGGAGCAAGGTAGGGCAATGCTACTATTAGTTGATGAGCCGAGTGGCGTGGCACATGCCACAATGGCGACACTTACAAGTGAGTAGTAGTGGCATTGTGTTTCCCCGCAGCTCGCGTGCACACACGGCGTGAGCACGTCACGTCCCTGAACTCCACACACATACGAACAGCTTTTCCACACTTGACTGCGGTAGAATTGTGGGCTATCTGGACTGTGGGTTATCCAACCTTGAAACTGTTTCTCGAGTTGGAAGAAGTGCAGCCACAGTGTAGTGTTAATGGGACTAGCTGAGCGAGCTGCAGGAAGCCAATGGCAGCGTCGTCGCAGCGATGAGAGACATCTGGTGAGCATGGCGATTACAGACCATACAGCAGTCTCACTCCCTCGCTAAGGAGTCTAGGGAAGCAGCACTACAATATGTACCCACACACACAGTGTGTCGTCGTCTGCAGCATCACGCTACAGCATCACGTTACCGTAGCCGCCGCTGACTGCTCACCTGCTGCTACAATGGTGAGAGGAACGTTGGGCCTCGAGGGACGAGACTACTGCCAGTGCGAACCTCGCTCCTGATTGCATCACTGCGATGGTTACATCCGTGTCTAGTTTCAGTGTGGCCCATGCCTGGCGTAGTCCTGCATTATACACAGTCACCTCGATGCCGTAGTACTTCACTCCCGCTCGCGCCCAGTCCGCACTGCTGGTGCGAGACCAGTCACCTCTACATAGTGGAAGAGCTGGAGTGTGTTGCTGTCCACAGTGTTCATTGCCAACCTGCGGCCCTGTACTAACAGAACACTACGCGACCACACGTGGCACACATCGTCTGACGGTTCCTGCGTGACTACCACGTCGCCCTGCTTCCTTGGCCCGGCGGCCACGACGGATCAAGTTTGGAGACGCATCGTAACAGCATGGGTGATGATACCCCAGCGAACACACAAAGTCTCTTCATCTCAATGTCGCATTGTGTAGCGGCGTCATTGCCGCTCGTGGTGCGGCCAAGCAGTAATGGCATCCGCATGCTATGTATGGTTGTGATAGATCACGTGCTTCTTCGTTCTCAAATTGTAATGGTCAGCAGTGTGGGTAAATGGAATCAGATGTTGAAAGTGAAAAGTTATTAAAAGCAATAGTTTCAAAGGAAAGATTAAAAAAAGTATTTTTCAGTTTTCGAACGGAGCAAAATATTGATTGTCTATCTTGGTCGCGAGTAACACTGTGACAGATGAGTGACTAGACCGACAAAAGAAATACATAACCCTCCACCCGCAATTTCTCATAGTTACGAACCAAAGGCATGAGGTTATTACTGTAAAATGTAAATTTAATATACATGCTTTAATTAGAGCATTGAAATACATAATAGTAATAACACGGTGACGCAAGAAAATAAAACACATCACATACTTACAATATTTCAAATAAAATGTACATTAAATCATGTATGAGTTAATGTAAACAATAAGGTGAAGTTAGGTTTTGACTGCGGTAACGTATATTTGGTTCACTTTCTATTTGTTTATCTTATATCGGGCTGACGAATAATAGAAGTTGACGGTTAAACGGGTGACAGATATTCGGTTTTCCACTGTAATTATATTCCAGTAAAGCCGAGTTCGCAGTTTGGCGGCCTTGGTGAACAACACTCTCAACTGCCTGCTAGCCATGGCCTTCGTCGCAGTTTATGAACTAGAGACAAGCACTAGAGCTTTTCACGTTTTTCCAGACTGGCTTCCATTACCGCAGGCAAACAGTTTGGTGGCCTTGGTCAACAACACTCTCAATTACCTGCTAGCCATGGCCTTCGTCACAGTTTATGAACTAGAGACAAGCACTGGAGCTTTTCACGTTATTCCAGACTGGCTTCCATTATCGCAGGCAAACAGTTTGGTTCGTCGTTGCTCCTCAACTGTGAAGAGACAATTGCAAGAAACAAGGAGACGTTAAAAATTGTCAGTGAGTTTGGTAGTGCAAGAGTAATTATTTGCGATGTTCTTTAAAATAAAAGAAAATATCAATATCTTGTGATTTAACCTTTTAATTTAGTTGCTATGCTTTCTATAACAACTGCTTCCGTATATAAGGTGGGACATAGAATATGTGCAATTTAAAAATTTGTATCATTCTGCCAGTTCTGTATTGAAGTGGAATTTTAAACAGTCTAGTTAGAGTTGTTGTGTTGTCATTTTATTAAACAACACGTTGATGATCGTCGAGCGCCATGTGTTCCATTGCTGAGGTCTGCATTGCGTCATCACATCGTCAGTTCCGCAGGACACTGCACGGCAAGTCGCGGGAACTACTGGTAGTGACTGTCAGTAGCGGGTGCCAGTATCGGAACTGCAGCTCACGTTCACGAAATAATGCGTAGTTAGATACGCAAGTATCGTAAGGCGGCACACCACTGCAGTCGTACGTAGTTGTGCTAACTACCGTAGTGCCACTTACCTCATGGTTTCGCAGTGGCGTAATCGCACTATTAGGAACGGTGTTTACACTGTCTCAAGGCAAGCTGTGGAGGTTACACCAGCATTAACGGCGCTGACACACGCCTTACGGCAAATACAGTACTGCCGTAACAATTATTTCACATTATAACTAAATGCATTATACTTTACAATAATTGCACACTTTTACCACAATGTAAGTGGTCCATTTCCAAAGGGTTCCTTGCTCGTGTAGTACTTTGAATGTCGGGAAACAGCGAAAACTGTATATGAGGTGTATTACTTATTGAGCTGTATGAACGAGGGTGCGGATGCTTAGGTCCGTCACGAACATCTTCTGTAGAACTTAGAGCATTCTCAAACCAAGCAATCCCCTTGAAATTAAATAAATTTCATTTAATGTTTGTGGACAAGGGCCACTTTGGAAATGGAGTGAATCGTAAACCTGCGTTTGAACGGCCTTAACACTGTTTTGGGCCCGTTAAACATTTGTCAATCCATAGCAAAGGCTGGGAAGAAACCAACAGAATCAATTATTAGAAATTGTATTGACTACTATTATATGTTTATCAAAAAAAAATTATATTGATTAATGACAACCTTAGAGCAAAGGCTTTTGTTTTAATTTATAAAAATGCTCGATTATTTAAAGTGTTGTTAATTGTTAGGGGTAGCTCGTCCTCATTTTGTGATGTTTGAAGGATCATACAGTATGTAGTCAAGAACAATATTCTAACTTCAACAATAACGATCAATGTCTAGTACCAGTGACCAATACCGCTTTGTGCAGCCTCAAATGCTTATAAAATTTATTTAATTATGATATTTTAGTTTATGTATTGTAATGCTATTGCTTCTTTTGCCATTCTCATAAATTATTTGTTCCACATTGTAAACAAATAAAGCTACCAACTTAATCAATAACTAAGGCTTGTCAAAAAAGATAGGCAATAATACGTTCTAAATAAACATAATGGCTCAAAATCAGTAAAGGCTGCTCACGGTTAATTGAGCACTTTTGAAACCAAGCTTTGCAAAATGTCACTGCCCCTAAATGCGTGTATTTTAACGCGCACACTAACTGCCATGCGCACATTAAATATGACGACAACTTAGATGAAGCACTTCCACGTCTTAATGTTGAATGTTTATACTAAAATTAATTGTTGATAATTTTTTAACGCACGTAAATTTTAAAAAGATGAAATTTGGAAAATATTTACTTTTCTATTAACTGTGCAGTGTCACGAGACCGGCGCATGAATAGAATTACCAGGCAATGTTGTTTTACATATAGCGGAGGAATACACAGTGTGCATACAAGTAGATCTTAAGCAGGGTTTTCAAAAACGCTCAGTTATTTGAGAAGGCGTTGTGGAACGGAAGGACCTGCCAGGAGTAGCCTATGTTACTTGGCTCACAGGAAGATGACGGTATTGTCAGCCCGGCATATCAGCCCCAAAGCGAGAGGACCTTTCCCCTGTCCTTCCTAACTGCTGCACTAACACTGAGTGGTCTTACCTGTGACACGGCAGTCCACGTGGCAATGTGTATCTGTGGCGGAGCCGCAGCAACTCTCGTGCAGCCGTGGGCCTGCACTTGCTGAGCAGCCATCGCTCTACGTCTCTGCCTACCTGCAACATGCATGCGCCGTTGTATCGACCACTTGTGTTCTCCAACGAAACAACGTGGCCCGAATTAAAAAACCATTCAGGTGGGTAGTTTCTCATATATATATATATATATATATATATATATATACCAATTACAAACACCCTTTTGTTTACTGCGGACAGAAATGCTATCTAGTAGTGCGCTCACAAAATGCATATAAGACAGTTCTGAAGTCTGTAACATGAGTACCTGAAGACCATAATTTATGGGTACATTTTCTGAAAGTCTATTACATCAAGTCACAATAATGCACTCTGTTTTTTTTAAATAAAGAATTTGAATAAGAATTTAAATTATTAATATCAAAATGTACTCAAAAGAAACTATTAAAATTACCCTATTGCAATATCTGTTACAAATTCTGAAGCAAAATAAACTATTTTTGGACATTACTTTAAAATAAAATTAGTTTCAACCAATTCGAAATCTATGACTGATGTAGCTTGCAAATATTTTCATCCCTGGGAAAAATGTTTGAACAAGCACCTTTTCCATCACCTTCAGTTTTATAAAAAGTGAATCCTCGAACTTGAGTTCATACTGATCAATCGTGAAAATATCTCCTCGCATAGGTACGATTCCAGTAATATTAAGAAATAAATGATATGTCGAATTTTTACAGCAAGTTGTTAAGATTTCGCGGCGCAATTAAGGGCCGTGACAGATGAGTTACGTATCCGTGCTCTTTGCAAATGTGGCCGTTCTCAAATATTTTAAACCTAATGTGCCTGCACTTCAATTAAGTCCTGCTGAGTTTCTTATTCAGACATTTTTTTATTCTTACAAACATGTAAATGTTATCACTGATATGAACCCAGTTGTGCCGAAGGAGTGAAACAATAAACGTTCCTACATTTTCTCAGGAAAGAGTCACATCTGTACGAAAGCTCTTAACTTTGTATAGTAACAACTCACAACATTCCTATATATGCAGCCTGATATGTGGCATTATTGTTATACTACACATGTGGGATAAACTTCAGTAAGTTTTATATAAAAAGTGTACTGAGTATTAAACATTCCATAAAGAGTCAAATATACTGCCATGCTATACTTATATAGCTAATTCAATTACCAATTTTCTGATACCCACCAGAAAGTGAAAAATTTTGTTAAATTCTTCTGGCGTTTATTTTTTATTCATATACTGGTTTGAATAACTTTTTTTCACATTTTGTTTATTACTAAATAAAATAAAGTTTTTATTTTAAGTAAAAATGCCGCTTGTCTTTGTGTTAAATCTGTCTCCATCAGCGAAACAACTTGGAGAACCCCCTTCTCTCACCACGCGTGTTTATTTCCTAGACTCAAGGACACTGCTGCCATTCAGGGACAGGTTGTACATGCTTCACATACCTACATGTAATTGTCCGTAATTTATATTCAACCCAAAAATGTGGTGGTTTGTTGAGAATTTTATCTACAAATGCGAAACAACTGTATCTAATAAATATGCACTCTAAAGTAGATGTTTTCCGGAACGTGAGATGTATACAAACCCAAGCCCGTAAAGAGTGAAATGTCAAAAATTAAAATATACCGTAAAAAAAATATGAATACTATGGATTAAAAAAAAAAATCTTTACAAATAAATACTATTATTTATATGAGAAGTGTAACGTATACTAACTCCTGTAACGTATGAGAACTAATCAAAGTTTTTATAAAAACCTTTTAATTAATATAATCGACAAAAAGTGTACCTTTATAAGAGTTCAAGCCAACAAATTTATTTACAACTATAATAAAATACGCAACATTCCTTGAGCACAATAATAGTAAGGTTACCTTTTCAGCACGTTGGCAAAAAAGATTTAGGTTGTTTTTTTTTTTTTGTTTTCTTTTTATACTCAATTTATCTTACACCTTTACATTTATAGCTCACAAAGGATTTGCCCTTCCTCTGTAAGTAATAAGTACCTGCCTGAATCTGTTCATATAAAATTCGAGGAAACCAAACACGTCCATAATTTTAATTTTAGTTTAGCGAATACCACCACCAGAAGCCTGTCAATTCAGAGATAATGAACAAAATATTTGCATCTGTGCGAACCACAAATATTCACACCATAGAGTTGTAAGTACAACGAACAGACCATAGAGAACGATGTGCGGAGGTCTCATCACTGTTATTTGTCTTAAGAGCCTGGAATTCGAACATGCAAAACTAATCATTACAAACTAAATCTTCGGCGTATAAAAACTGCGATTTTCAACAAAATATTTACAATATTTACATTGCCTGAATATTTAAAGAAACCGTAATGTATATTTTACATTTAGGAATTGTAGGGGAACGTGCTTGGTTTATGCATTTTAAAACCAATGGTCGTAACATAGTAGAGTGAGTATGGAGTGTAGAGTGAGTATGGCGTAGAGCGATCTCGCTAGCTGCGCACAACCAAACTCCGTGTCCCAACACGGAATTGCTCTGTTGCCAACACGACTGTCACAAACGACTTGAAAAGGATTTGAGGTTACACCACTGTTAATGTAAACAAGTGCTTTGAGATGTTTGTACAATTTCAGTGTAATTAGATTAAAGTAAAATTAGCAAAGTATTTTATTCAGATAAAAGTGGTTGTAATTCGAAAATCAAGACAAACACGTTCATCACTTTTGACCACGTGACTTTGACAGCTGTGTTGTTTAGAGTAGGTCAATGTTGATAGACGACGAGGTAGTCTTTGTTCACATTTTATACTGCGATCTGCGTGTATTTTTAAGAACGCATTTTTGTGAAGTAACTACAAAAATTAATATGATATGGTCTGAAAGCAGTTTTAGTATGAAATAACTTGAAGTAAAATACTAAATCAAGATTACTGGCTGAAAATCGTACTCCAGTTATAAAAATAATATTACTAAAATACAGGCTAACGGCGTCTTATATATTGTTTACAGACTAAATAAATAGAAAATGCGAACATTAATCTATATTCTTACGTTGACAGTACAGTGGAACCTACTTCGGCAAACAAATCATTAAGAAAAGTGCCTTCGTATTGCTGAGTGGCAACTCATTCCTTGCTTGCGTCGAAATGTCTTCTGTTCTAGATGAACGGAGTTCCCAAACAATATGGCGTCGTCAATAATGGAAATCACACGTTGTTCCCGCCTCAGTCAGGGTGACGTATGTATGAGAGAAGGAGGTGCAATAACAGCTTGCTGTCACACCTGAGAACAGACCTGTGGCTCCGACTCGCCCTAAGCAGAGACGAGTTGTGGGTAGAGCCGCAGTGGAGTGGAGACGCAGAGGAAACGGGAGAGCCCCGAGGAAACCTCCGTACCACGGTATTATACACCACACTCTCCACATGAGAATCCACGGTGTGGAAAATCTCCCGCACGTCGGGCCTCAAATAGAACAGTGAACTTCAGAAGTGGCGGCTGTCCAGCGATTTACCAACTGAGCCAATCGTAGACCCCAGTCGTCAATAATAATATACTTCACACCCTTATATACATTAAATGGTGAGAAACGGATGGAAAATAAATAGCAATGTAACCACGGTTATGTGCCGCCACCCTGCGTCATTCTCCTTGGCCTTGCGTGTAAAGCGCTGTGTGTCAAGGACATGAGTTGTAACACGAGAAGCGCGTGGTGATTTACAAAGGGGAAGCTGCCGCGCGTGTCGCCATGAGCTTATCGAGATTAGTGCCGCTCCTGCCCCCCTGTAAATAGAATGTCTTGGATTATCGTTGCAAGAATGCTCTTGTCATCACTCTCGCCTTCCCTCAGCGTGACTGGAGGTGCGGGGAACGTTCTGGGCCAGGCCAGTTCGTCTTTATAAGCGCTGCGGGCCTGCGAGTTGACGGTCTGGAGTCTAGAGTCTGGAGCCTCGTGCGTCATTAAAGCGCCGGGTGTGGGCGGCTAGCGAAGCGACGAGCAGCAACGAGAGTGACCCTCGGTAGTGAAGTCAGCGGACTGCGAGCATCGGCACAGTGAAGAGTGAACCTGACGGGCGGGACTACTGCACTGGACGTGTGTCTGTAAGACATTTCGAATGATGGCAATATTGAATAATGTGTGTGGTTAAACTGACTCTAACCAATATAGAGATATTGACAAGGACTTAAATTAACATCGAGTTGGATATTGATAATTAATGTCCAAGTCAATTTTAGTTTAATGATATTATTTATTATTGCGCTCACAGGGAATAACAAGTGCTACAGGTTGTTCTCTGTAAAATGAGCAGTTTTGAAAGCCCTGATTAAGATCTAGTTGTAAGTACATCATGTATTCTTCCACCATATGTAAACTTAACATTGCCGTGGACCTCATCACTATATTAATGCACCAGTAATGGGAAAGTATGAAATTATTATAAAAGTAAATAATTTACTAGTGTTGTAATCCATACATTTATTTGCAATAAAAAATCAGGAAGGAAAGTAAATAATTGAAGTATTGACAAAAGTTTAACGAACACTTCTAACGCAACGTTATGGCATAAAACTACTTTCCATCGGCCGTTATAATCCTTTCACGGTATCTTCGATACTTTTGAAAAGAACCTTTGAAAAATCACCCTAGGAGTTACATGTTCAATTGGTTATAAAAAAATTGTATATAGAAAAAGGTTTTGTCTTGCTTTTAGCACTCAAGCACTATATAAATTGGTTGTTTTAAGATTTAAGTATATTTTTTCAATAATTATAATCATTTGTTAAAAGTCCGTACGAATTAACAACGGATTTTGAAGGCACATGTTGGTTATAGCTGAAAAGAAATAGTTCGTAGGTTAAATATTAATATGTATAAATTTAATGCCGTAATTGTAAAGTCAATATTCTTAAACTATATATTTACATTTTTACGTAGCACTCATGGGTAAAGATTTCACTGTTATTAATTGAAACTAAATAAATTTCAGTGTCTGTCCAGCGGACTCATACACTCCATCTTCTCCGTTTGGGCACGTTTTTTTTTTCAGAAGTATAACCACGCCATATTGGATATTGGAGACGCTGAATTATGGTTATAAAACTAACGTAACACATTCTTTCTACTTACAAGACAATTATAGGATAAGATGTAATT